>VZRU01017231.1:220448-247851 GCA_013398155.1 Pedionomus torquatus | reverse complement strand
TTTAGTTTTTTTATTTCAGTCATGGGAGACCTGGTAGTATCTTCAACAATAAACTATGTGCCTGTCAGTTCCTAAAAACGTTTTAAAAAGGGACTCCAAACTTTCCTGCCAGCTTGGTGCAGAGTGGGCTCATTTGACTACACCCTGTAGTTGTGGGATAGAAGCATGAAATTCTGTATTTTCATCAATAGTTTCACTTTTTTTCCTTGTTCTATGAGGGAATGGGCAAATTACTATGGGGACTGGGGGGAACTCAGCTAATGTCAACCAAACGGTTGTCCCAGGCAGTACGTTATCCTGCATGCAGCTATCCAGGACATTTAACCCTGTGCGATGTTCTCCTTAACCTCAATCTCACAGTAGATATATTTTTCATTTATTTTACCCTCGGTGAACACAGACATCTCGGCACTCCTGACACATGTGAACGGATGGAGGAAATAACCTTACTGGGATCTAGAAAGAAATTTCAGGAGCCATNTTAAAATAAAATTTTTTAAACCTCACGTTGGCCTGAGGTGCCCAATATATTTCTCAGGAGGGCCAGCCTCCATCAGGACCCAAACCATGGGACTGTTTCTTTTTGGGTAGGAATCAATGCTCTATTTCTTGCACCATCCATCAAGACGGTGCCCTATACACCTGCCAACTGTGGACAGGCAGGTTTGGTTGAAACCAGCAGGAAGCTTGAAACGAGTTCAACTGGCCTTTGGGTCCAGCGTTCCTGTCATGTCTAACCTGAGAAAAACCTGGGTCTGGGAGCAAAGGGGAAGAGCTCCGCTGGACGAGGGGTGCAGCGCAGCCTCTTGCAATGGCAGGTGATGGTGATGGCAGTGCAGAGTGTGGGAGCCCATCCCCAAGGTGAACAAGCAGGCTGAGGTTTTAGATCTGGTGGGTGCAGAGCACTTAGGCCTGCGCAAGCAGAAGGCGACACCATTGCTCCTGGCATGGTGATGGTCTAACATCTAATCTAACATCTAATGGTCTAACAGCTGATCTGTACAGGAGCCACAGCTCCTGTATCTTTCTTTATCTGTACAGATAAAGGGCCTGTATCCTTTATCTGTACAGATAAAGGGCCAGAGGGATCCTCGGCAAGGCAGATGAGGCTGGCAGTAAAACTCGAGGCTCCTCTGAAGGGCTGCTCGCTGTTGTACTGATGGAAAAGCGTTCTTCAAACACAGAGTGAAATCCCAGCCAGAGCTGGCTGTCCTTGCCTGTTTCACAGAGAGGGGGGTGGAAAAGAAATAATGAAGTAAGTTCAGACTTTTGCCGCGGTGGGAGGAGAGAGGGTTGTCCCTGGTCTGGAAACGACACTGGGACAAACAGGTGGGCCAAGCCGAAGGGAGCTTGCGAAGAAGAAACACTGCCTTGTCTAGAAAAAAAACCCAGCCACGACCGGGCATAGCCCAAACCCACCTGTTTTTTACCAAAAAACCCTGACACATGTGCACGTACGGACCGAACGCTCCCGTATGTCACCCCCAACCANGCCCGCCCCCGCCCCGCTCCGCCCTCGCAGCCGGTCCCGCGGGGAACGATGCTCCTTCCCGCAGCGGCGTTTGCCGTGGGGGCGGGTAGCGAGGGCCGGCGGGGTGAGGGCCCTGCCCGGGCGGGACCTCCCCGGGGGTTGGGACAAGATGATCGTTAAGGTCCCTTCCCAACCAAACTGCTGTGTAACAGTAAATCAGGTGGCTCAGATCTGGATATATAGGGCTGAGAACCATGACACTTAATTAGGAGGAATTGGCAGTTTTAGCGATTAGTAAATGTTTGTCATCGGACCGTAATTTGTCTGTATGCTGACTCCCTGTTTTCCAGATGCTGCCATTTAAAATTGACTTTTACATTTTATGGGATAAACTGTTTTTTTTCCTTAGATGTTCTTGCCTAATGAAAAATTGAATAGGACTCTGAAGAACTACTCTTTAAATATCACTGTGGATGATGCTGTTTTAAAGGTAGATGAAAGAGAGATTGAATAGCTAAATGGATTTTCTGAAGTGGTTAAAGTCCATTTGTTGCTAAATTAGAAATCTGTTTACATTGAAAAAAATTGCCCACCAGGCAGAAAGTTTAAAATTATTTTTATTATAGTATGTAGTCAGTGTTTCAGGTATGATAGCGGCAAATATTAATTAAATCACACACAAAACTTGGGGACAGTTTCAAGTAAGAATTTAGGAACCTGATACATTCAGTAGCAAAGACACATTTCATTCTGTGGCGAAAACTGACGTTAAGTCTATGCAGCATTTTTTGTGGAATTACTGTTTCCACAGAATCATTCAACAGATAACATCATGTTAGTGGTTATTAATTTATTCATCTACTTTCTGTGATGCTAGGAATACTGCCTTCAACTGTTAAAGAAGCAGCTGGCTTTTTTTATACAAATAAACTGGGTGCTGAGACTGTCAGTCTTCTTTGTTTGACAGAGAGGAGTTCCCGCCTGCACTGAAAGAATAGCTCAACATCTGTCATCCCATTCTCTTCGATGGCCCAAAATCAGGAAGACTACAGCTGTCCTCTTCCTTTCAGATACTTCTGGGATAGAGAGGTAGGAGGACTGAGTACTTGGTCAGCGTGTTCATCATGCATTAAGCGAGTCTCTACAAGCCCTTGCATGTAATTGTATTGTTTCACCCTGCTTTGAATAGTAGAATTTGCAGTTTAAAAGGTCTTTGGAATTTCGATCCTACTATGTGGGTTTTTATAATGTCTAATTAGTTTAGTCTGAACCTGCATTTGTTAACAAAATACACTTTAATTGAAATTAAAGTGGTTAGCAATAATTTATATCTAGGCATTTGGCACACGGGCATGTAAATTGCAGGTGTATGCATAAGCATAAAGCAGAAAATACTTACTCTTACAGGTTGGGTGTTATACTAGAACTGCTGAGTGCTGGATGAAGATGAAAACTGGGGGTGTAAATTAGCTTATTCCTTGCAAGCTCAAAAATGGCCTTTTTTGAAATATATCTGTATAGATCAGAGGAGAAAGGGAAGGAGAGGGAGGGGAGAAGAAGAGAAGGGGGTGGAAGAGGCTGGGAAGAATGTTTCCACATAACAGAAATGTTTAACCATGTAACCTCATCAGCTCTTTGGTTTAATACCCAACAAATTAGTCAAAAACAAAAAAGCAGAATAGAAATTCATTTACTGAAATAATTATACTATCTTCTTCTAATAATAGACAAACTAGTAGTCCATAACAGATTGTGTATTGCTTTTCTTATAATCCTAATTAAGCGATACTGTAGTAAACCTCAAAGTCCCAACCAGCAGCAGCTGCGTTAGGCAAATCCCTCTGTAACCTGCAATTTCAGCCTCACTGTCCCAAGATTTGGGGAAAGCATCACGAAGTGCAAAGTGCTCAAAGGGACTTAGGCGTTGTGAAGCGCAGCTCGGCTCTCCAGGGCAATCCGCGCTGCGAAGTTAGGCCACCAGGCTGCCTGTCATATGCCTGGTGACAGTTAGGCTGTGGTTACACGGTGATTTTGATTTGGCTTCCATCCGTGCTCAGCTGCAAAGAACAGCTTAGCAGCTCAGTCACACTGTTCCTTCCTACTAAGAGCTCTGCTTCCTGTTTATCTGCTGATCTCAGAAATGGACGAATGCCAGCAGAAAGGAGGTAGTTTTTCAGTACGGCTGGTCTTGAGCCATTCAGAGTTTCTAAATAAAGATTAATGACTTTCATTTTTCCACAAAATGCCAGTCTAATCTCAAGGAATTTACTAGCAGCTAGTGCTAGAGACCTTACTAGACTGTATCAGACCATATTTAGGAGAGACTTTCATGTGTTACCAGTTTTTGCAATGGGTGGCATCTGAACTTGCATAAAAAAACCTATGTAAAATAATGGTGCTTTATATTTACAGATAAAATAACAGGTTTGGATCCATAGTCTCTACTGCAGAATGCAGAAAAAAAACCCCAGGAATAGGAAATCTTCACCGAAAAAGAAGATCATGAATGATGAGTTCCTCCTACCCCTGCAGTCTCTCTGGCTCAGGAGGGTGCCTTCCATTGTCTCTGTTTCTTTCCAGGTACTTGTTAAACTTGTCCTTGCACTGTGTGGAGTGATATCCTTGTCTTCATCTAGGCTACAAGAATTTTGGAGACAGCAATTCATTTGGTGCCGCCCCAGGTATGTGGATCTCTGCTCCTCTTGTCTCCACAGTGTTGGAGTCTGATAACCAGAGCAGGAGGGAAGTTTTTAGTCAAAAGGATAGTAGCTTAAAGGAGGGAAAGGGACTCACTGGCCTGCCCAAATGTGGGTATCTTCCTGCATGTGTCTGCTAGGGGAAGCAACCTTTAAAGGGATTAGTTGCTGGCCTTCTCTCATTTTCAGAAGAGACAGCCCTGCTAGCTGATTTTCGAATAGAAATATTCCAGTAAGTTTTCTCCAGATCACTGTGCAGAGGAATTTCCCTGAGCTTTGTAACAGAAGGCAAACAAACTGTTGCCTATTCTGCCCATCCTTCTCATGAAATAATACAAATTAAGTATTTTGCGTTTTCCTTCTGGTTTATGAGGATGGGGTGTACACTCATTTTAAGCCTTTTATTTTCTTTTGTGAAATAGCACAGAATAGAATTTGGTTTTGTTGTGTGCCATTTTAATGAGAGCTAAGAATTTTGCAAGAGCATTTTGTTCTGGGATCTGAAGCTTGGGAAAAATGCCAAATATTGTGACACTCACAATAAAATTGCAACTAGCCTTGGGGCTATTTTGACTGAGTTCCTCCCCCACATCTTTTGGGGATGGCAGGTACTGAAAGTTAATAAACCTAAGAGCAGTTTAATGAGTATATAGACACTGAAGCAACCAGGAGCATTTTGTCTTTGTTATATGAAAAGGAATCACACTTAAATGCCTTATTACTTATGACATGTGGTTTGTGCGTTGGATTGGCAACCTTCAAATGTATGTTTTCATGAGCTATTAAATTATGTGAAATAGGCAGAGACAAACTAGCAGCCTTTAAGGACCTGACCACGATTGGTGCTTTGTCAGCTTCTAGGAAAAATGCTCTCACTGTTGAAGTAAGGATCAACACTGCTATTGATTACATTAAGATCCATTAAAATAACATTCACATTTACGTCATAACAGTATAAAAATGATAAAATTAATGTAACAAAGAAAACAGAGCTGTTAACATGGTTACCCTGATCTACATCCAAGTGAACAACATTGAAACACCTGATATTTGTGCAGCTGTCTCGTCTCAGTTCCTGGTTTGGGTCACAGAATACTCTGTCTTCTCAGACCCTTCAGCATCCGTACTATCCCACAACTGGACAACTGGTCTACTGGATAGTTGTGATCCCACCGAGAATCTGACATACTGAAAATTGTAAAACTCACCCACTGGATTGCTCCAACTCTGTTCCAGCCCCCAAATGGGCTAAAATGCAGACCTTAGAATTGGCTTTAGTGAGTTACTCTCTCCAGCCTGGTCCTCGCTCCCCCAAGCAATTTTGCTACTTAGGTGAGCTTCCTTTATCTCAGGTGAAGGAGATGCAACTACCTCTGAGTTCTAGGCTATGTGGTCTTGCACCACATAATTTAGCTAATGATTAAATTGTGGTCTGGACAGTGTGAAAATACATATTTTCATAAAAGAGGAGCCTTTGAATCCAAAGATTATTTGGGTGTCTAGACCTCTTAAGGAAAAGAAAAAAGAATAGTTGAGTGCCAACTGTAGTGTCAATCTCAAACTTTACAAAAAGAGTTTCCACATGAAATAGTGAGCAGGCAGGGACCACCTTTAGGGCCGTGTGTCATGGGTGGTTGCACAGGTCACCACAACGCAGGGTCACTATTCACACAAAGAGAGAATGTTGTGGTGTCATGCCTGTGCTGCTGATTCAGCTCCTTATCAGCCCCTGGCTTGGAGCTTTGATAGCTGATGTGACAAACCATAAATAATGGAAGGTCAAACTGAGCAATGTTGTTCACTCTGACCTTCTAATACTTCTGGCTTATTAGATCAGTCATTAGAGTTTCAACAGGCTGCAAAGGAACAGAGTACAGTGGCTGTAGCTGCCAAATCCTTGCCTATTCACTTACTGCTTCTCTGTGTAGGCATTAAATGCATCCCAGTGCAAAAGTTGTACATTCTTTAAAAGGAAGTCAGGCTACAAGATAGAGTGCAAGTCACCAACTAGCCAAATATAAAACATGGTGCTATATAAAAAGAATCTATCGCAAAAAAACCAACCAACCACCATCACCCCAAAAAGCCAACAGCCCAAACAACAACAGTAAAAGCTCATAGCTACTAGGATAAGTAATTTTGCCTCTCTCTCTCTCTCTTTTTTTTTTTTTTTTAATCAAAAGGATATGAGTAATAGTGTAAGAAAATAAGGCAAGGACAACAGCCAGAATTCAACCAGGAATAAATATACTGTCACCATCCATCCCCTACCTCCTCCAAAATTCTGAAGTTAAGGTAGTTCATTCTAAGGCTCTATTTTTATGCTTTTTATAATGCTGTCAGATTTTTCCATTAAAACTGGGAAATCTTTCCTTATCGATGATCTGCCAAATCTTAAAACTTTCAAAAAAGCGTGAAGAAAAAATAATGGTCCAGACTTTACAATCCCGTCAATTCCAAAATTATTTTTAGGAACAACCTCGTTTTAAGAATGATTTTACAATTCTTTTCTCAAATAGGTCTAGATGGACTAGGGAGAGGTCTGTAAAGCAAGGTGTCAGGTGCGCTGCCCTTGGTGGGTTCATATGGAGCTCAGTAACTACCATTGCTGTTACCCCTATGTTATCTTGACTCGTAGAAGGTGAGTCACAAGAAGCCAGCTGTGCCAAAGAGCTACTCTGGGCAACGGTGTGGTTCTACAGAGCAGAAATCCTGTTTAGTGAGGATGTTAAAAAGCAAACAAAAAAAAAACCCAAAACCAACAAAACCAAAAGAGAAAGTTAAAACAACTATACTAAAAATCAGCACACAAAAAACTTTTAAGGTTGTGCACTGAACTGAGAGATTAGAAAAGGATAGAATTAAACTTTCCTTGCCACCCTTAAGTATCCCCTTTTCTGTTATGAATCAATCTTAAAATACACAGTCACTCTCTTTTTTTTTTTTGGTTTGTTCATTTGTTTTTAATCCAGCATTCCCACTTCACGCCAGGAATGGGCACAGAGTTTTCTTGGAGAACAAGCCAGGCTGCTTTAACATAAGAGACTATCAGCTGCTGGAACATCATGAAAAAGTCAGAAGCTGCCATAAATGAAACCAGAATAGGGACAAAGCAAGCTCTCCTGGTGAAAACAGCTGAATGTTACAGTGGATAAAATGATTCTTCTGAAACCATAATGCTAGAAGTGACCTTTCATCTGATTTTTCCCTGTTGGAGAATTGGGTTCCTCATGCTACTCAAGGGAATGTTTTGTAAGTGGAATGCAGTTGCTGTGTATGTCTTATTTTCTGAGTGCACAACTTCAGATACTTGGGACCATTTCACAGAAGTGCTGAGTAGTTGCAGATGCTGCTGAAATCAACGGGACTTATGCTTTAAATGTATGAAGTACCATAAAAATGCTAAGCATCTTGGAAAATCTAGCTCGAAGCGCATCATATTGAGGACCTCAAATTAGTGGACATTTTCATCAATCTTGGCCATAACGGCTCAGCACTTCAGTTCCCCATCTGTAAAGTGGGTCTAATAGTACAGTCTCACCTCACAGGTTTAAAGATAAATTAATTAGTGTTTGGGAAGCACTCAGAAACCCTAGCAGAGAATGCTATAGAAACAGCCATAAAGATATTAATAATTCAGTATTCTGCACGGGCTTTGAATGATGTGCCGTAAGGAAGGCATGGAGCCACATATTGAGTGATAAGAATAAAAAGAATATTGAACAGCTGCTCACTCAGGGAGCATCGTCCATCCTATGCACTGAATGATGTATGCGTCTGTGGAGTTCAAGACTTATTATCATGCATATGTGCAATGAGCTCAAATTAAAGTTGCAAAGGCAAGCTTAATTCTGATTGTTCTAAAGTTGAAAGGGCTTAAATTTGGCACACAAACATGCTTTCGGCATAAACATTTTGCATGATTATCTCTGTGTTTTCACGTGTTCCTCCCAAAGAAGTGAAAGGTTTTTGGTGTTGGTGAACCCAGTGACCAGTTGCATAAAGCAGCCGTGGGCTCGGTTCACTCTGGGATCAAGCGTATCGATTTCCCCGGGACTTACATCATGAGTGAATTTGGCTGGAATCATCTTCTTTGTCTCGTTGAGTAGTTATGTAGTGGCTGCTGGGTAGAAGTGAGGCATTAAATGTGTTCGGGGACTGAGTAACAGGCTTGTCTTTTGGCTTTACTTTGTGTCAGGTTTTTTTGGTGGTTAATGTAGCATTTGGAGAATCACATAAACTTCCATCCCAGAAATGAAGTTATTGCCAAAGCAAAAATTCCTATATTTACATATAAATATCCCCATTCAGCATGACTGAATACCTTTCTCATTTATAATGAAATGGCAACAACCACAACAATCAAAATCTAAGACACAGATGTTAGATTAAACTGACTGTACTGATCTTTGGATGCAAACCCAATCTTTCTGAAATTCTACCTGATCCAAATGAGTAATCGTTACTAAAACTATTCTGAATTATGAGCTGATTCCTGGTAAGATTACTTGATCCCAGCTGAAGAATTAGTATGGCCTTTACAATTAAAAAAATAAAACTGCTGGCTCCTTCTCTCTCACTCAAGGATGTAGGTCTATTTTTAGTATGTCATCTGTCTTTGAATCAGAGACCAAAGGCTTGGATTTTCATAGTGACCTGGAACAGTCAATGAACTTTGTGGTCTTCTATTATTCGTGACCAAACCACAATGTGGACAATGTGGTCATTTCAGACTTGTCACCTACTTAACACTTCAAGTGCTGGAAAGAATGAGAACAGTATTTTAAAATTTTGTGTGGTCCTTTAAAACACAATTGAAAATATCCGCTTCCCCCCTTTCTTTGCTCTCACTTTATCCCAGATTTCATAGAAAATGTGATGGCTTCCAAACTAGATGCAGCCCTGTTTCAGGTTACCTTTTCCCGTTACACTAATTTAAAGTTAATTTCAGAAAAAAACTGTGTCATCCCTTGTCAGGAGAGAATTTTAAATCATATTGTTTTAAACAAGCCTTTCATTTTATTTGCATTTTAAATCCTTTTCTAAACATGTGTACTCTTCTGAGGAGAAAGACTTATTATTTATTTACATAACTCTTCTTTTTCTTTTTTTTTTTTTTTTTCCCCTGAAACATAACTTATTATCTACTCCAAGATTAAAAGCATTCTAAACCATATAAGCTGGGAGAAATAGCTATCTTGTTGATTTTCAGAAAGTCTACAATACTATGTCTAATGTATTCAATGAATTATTTATTTCTTAAAGAGATACAATAAATCTTTACCTACTGTATTTGATGATTTTCATAGTAGGAATAATAAGTAACATGATTTGAGTGTGATTGGAACCAGGTAGAGGGAAGGGGGGGAGGGGGGTCAATTTGAACTCTTTACCAAGCGCATTGGAAGACAGTGCATCTGTAAACAGGCTGGACATTGCTACTCGCTTAAAATTTCCAGGTGAAGAAAAAGCAGATCTATTTCCCTTGAAATTAAGGAGCAGGAATGACTCAAATGCTTACATTTTGAAGGAGCAGCTTAGGTGCAAAAGCACAATAGTGATATTCAGTGCCATTGTTCTCTGTTGCATTGGAGTGAATCCAAAGTAATTCCATTGATTTCAGTGGACTTTCGTTGGGCTAACAGAATAGAATCTGACTCTGTGGTAGCTGGGGGTGAGGGGAGTGACAAGAATATAAATAACCCCAGATAAGTGTTTGAAATACAAATACTCTCCAAGATGGTCTCTATCTTTTGAGACTGATCATAGACCACATCAGGAAAGTTCTGAATAAATCCTCTCTCTTTGTTTCTTACAGTTTAAAATAATAAAGCACAAGTTGTTGGGGGGGGATTTTTGATGTGGTTATATTAATTTATCCAGAAGCATCCATCAGAGGATCTTGAGAGTACCTCAGAAATCTGCTGTCCCGCAACAGACCTTGGCTCAGCCTAAAGTTTCAGGTTAGTCTCGTTTTTCTTGGCAGTTAATAAGTGGTGTTGGTGAGGCCTCTGTCACGCTGCTGAGTGTCTGCGCAGTGGCTAACACAGCTGAATAAACAGTTAGGAGCGTGAACACCAAGCCTCTTCATGTTAGTGTTTTCCAAGATATTCAGAGGAATCTTGCAGAACATTTATGCTCAATATAGACATTTCAGGGTTTCACAATCCCCTTCCCTTCCCTTCCCTTCCCTTCCCTTCCCTTCCCTTCCCTAATGGAGACACTAATTCAAGGAGAGCTTCATTTTTTAATACAGTACTTTCCTTCTCTTGCCTGCTTCTGCAGGAAGGTGTATTTTATATAGATTACCTGCAGTATGGTCTTGCTCTGTCTAGAAACAGCAAAGCACAAACTTGGTACCAGTTCTCTTTTTCTGTATGTATCATCCATTCACCTCTGAGGTTCAGGGGCATGGTCAGACCTACAGTCTTTAAATTGACTGAAGATCTGGTTCTTCCAGATCACCGGTACTATATAAATGTATATTATCAGTATTTTAGTCATCAAAGTAACTGATCTACAGAACAAGCTGCTAAGGGGTTATTAAGCATTGGACTAGGCTACCCGGGGAGAGCAGTTGAGGCAACATCTGTGGAGGTATTCAAAAGATGGGTTGACGAAGTGCTTAGTGGCATGGTTTAGTGATGAGCTGTTGTTTTTTATAGGAGTTAGGTTGATGGTTGGTCTAGATGATCTTAAAGGTCCCTTCCAACCTAGATAATTCTATGATTCTAAATAGCAAAGAGGCTGATTTAAGCAATTTCAGCTTATACACTTTCCTACTTTAATATGTCTTCTGTAAAAAGCTATTCCAAACTTCTCTTTGCAAAAATGATTTCATAATTTACTTCTGTTGACTGGATTGCAGATTCCAGTGTCATTTTCAGAAACAGTTTACTTTAATATTCCTGTTAGTCGAGGACTTTTGATTGGTAATAAGACCCAGTGCTAGCACACCTAAATAGACAAAGATATTCTTGTTTCACTTTTTTTCTTTAAAGCATCTCAATCTCTCTCGTTCACACTAGAGTGTTGTGTACCTGCCCAGTTGATACCTGTAGTGCTCCTACTCTGGAAAGCTTCTTTGTAACAGTGCAAACAAACTCAGCATAAATGTAATTCTAAACTTTGGCTGACATAACTCAATAAATCAAAACCTTTATCTACCAGTCATACACTTAACTTTATTATGTACATAAAAGTAAAGCTAGTAATAGCATTAGCAAGGCGAAACAAATAGCATGCCAGCCAATTGGAAATTCCCCTGAAAGAAAGCTAAATAGATACTGATGCCATGAAACCAGCTGGTTTCAGGGCTGAGTTTGGCCTCACTGCACTTGGGTGACAGGATGCGCCTCTTTTACCAGCCATGGTGGGGAAGGAGAGTTCCCCAATCTCAGGGAAAAACATTGCTTTTTTCTCTGGGTTAGGAGCAGAGAGGACCGTTCTAGGTGTAAATGTTCCTCCCCAGCTCTTTCAGCCCGGAGTAAAGAATTGGTGTCTCTGGAGATCCTGTGGGAAGGGCAAAAGGGTCAGTGAAAAGTGCCACTGACCTACCTGTGGCCAGCCAGCAGCCTCTTTACAGGAAGCGTTAGGAAGAAATAAACCAGGGGCAAAGCCAAAGGTCTCAAAATCTGTCCCAAAAGAGCCCTTACCTCTTTGACATGAAACCTGCTCTTACAGCCTCACAGCTATCACATCCAGTGTTTATCATAGATTATCATGTTTGTTATGGGATGTAGAATGTATTTGCAGTTTGAAAAAGAAAGTGAAAAAGGCCTCTCATCTTTAAAGGTTGCTTACTCAGATAACGTGCAGCTTAACTGTGAGTCTCTAGCCTTTATTAAACGACAGTTTGCAGGGAATCATGTTAAAATAAACCTTACAAGTTTTCTTGCTCATTGCTTGCTCTTTTTGCTTAAATCTCCATCTTGATTTGTCAAATATGGTATAGGTTAGGGACCAGGAGTCTTACTTGGTTCAGTGTACAGGCAATCTAACAGCATTAGTTCCACCCTAGTTTTTCGTAGCCAACAGTGTTTTCTCCTGGCACCAAGGAAATGTTTTCCAAGTTAACATCAGGTGATTGAATTTGGCACTATCTGTTAAATCAGCCTTCAAGCTTCATGCTGTTCTTTTTCAATTAAAACTTTTACATATTTATTCTTGGCTTTACTCTATTGTCATGGGCTGCTAAATTCCTAGTAAAAGATTCCTTTAGTAATAATAAAAAGAAACGTTCTCTAAATCAGCTTCACATACGTTTTTCACTTAGCTTGAATTATGTTCTTTGATATTAGAGAGGTACCTGGGATTTGGCTATCACTAATAACTAGCACCTCCACATCAGCATTGCTATAGGAATGTTGTGTGCCATTAAGATATTAACTTTTTAAAGGAGTGATGGAAAATTGGAGCAGGTTCAGAAGAAAGCTGCAGGAATGATTAGAGACTTGGAAAGTGCTCTGTACAGTGACAGCCTGAAGGAACTTAATCTACTTCTTTTATTTGAAGGGTGAAGAAACTACTTGACTGTGGTCTATAACCCTCTGTGTAGCAAGGTATTAGCTGAATCTAGAAATTACATTAAAAGAAAAGAAGAGGAAAGAAAAAAGAAGAGTAAAGAAAAGAGAAGGAGAAAAGAAAAGAGAAGAAAAGGAGAAAAGAGAAGCAAAGGAGAAAAGAGAAAAGCAAAAGAGAAGAGAGAAAAGCAAAAGAGAAGAGAGAATATAAAAGAGGAAAGAACAAAAGGAGAAGAGAGAAGAGAAAGGAGAAAAGAGAAGCAAAGGAGAAGAAAGAAAAGGAGAAAAGAGAAGCAAAGGAGAAGAAAGAAAAGGAGAAAAGAGAAGCAAAGGAGAAAAGAAAGGAGAAGAGAGAAGAGAAGGGAAGAGGAGAGAAGAAAGGGGGAGAGAAGAAAAGAAAGGGGGAGAAAAAGGAAGAAAGGGAGAAAAAAAAAAGAAGCTGCATATAAGCTGACTCCATGGCAGAAGTCAAAGTCAGCAATTGTCAAACAAAACTTTTGAGAAGGGAGAGCAATTAACCAGTGGAAAGGACTGCCAAAGGATGCCGTCAATTTTATATACATTAAATCAAACCTGCATGTTTTTCTGAAGGTGCACCGCCGTTCTACCACAAGCTGTGACTCGAGGCAGAAGTTGTTGGGAGAACTCTTG
The DNA here is from genome assembly GCA_013398155.1 of Pedionomus torquatus. Lineage (NCBI taxonomy): Eukaryota > Metazoa > Chordata > Aves > Charadriiformes > Pedionomidae > Pedionomus > Pedionomus torquatus. The sequence goes on along the minus strand of VZRU01017231.1, from coordinate 234,511 downwards.
TAGCATGTGTTATGCAGAAAGGCAGGGTACATGATTGTAACTGTCTTGGCTGAGAATCTGTGATTCATGTTCAGGTGCGAGCACGAGGCATTCTTTCAGCAGCGTCTCTGAATTTACATTAGGTGCTGTCCAGGTCATTACAAGCCTTTAAAAAAGAACAAGGAATCTCTTGTTATTCACAGACTACCCTTATTTTTAGCACATAGAATACAGAATCAAATTGCCACTCCTTTTTCTTAGTGGGAGGGGTAAATTTTAAACATAGCTCATGGAGGAACGTTGACCAAAAAATCGAAGGCCAGCATATCAGCTTCCTCAGTGCCTTCCAGCAACTACAGGAATATCTTTTTCCCAGTGCATTTAGGGTAGCTTCAGTAAAGAAGAGGCAACTGAGTATGGAAGAGAGCACTGTCCTTTTCTGCAGCCCTGGCTTCCTTAACCCAGCATACAGCTATAGCTCTGAGTCACGACTTAACTGCAGAGTGTGGCACCAAACTACGTGTGGGATTGCCAGAGGTTTTCTTCTTGTATGAAAGACTTGGGCCAGCTTGCAACCAGTGCACCACAAATAGTTTTTGCATTTCCTAGGGATGTAGTGAATTCTGAAAGAAGAAATCTGAGCTACTGCCAGAGCAAGCAAAATGGTTAAATAAGAGCTCATGTCTACGCTTGGAAGGTAAGACCGTACTGAAGACAGGATTTTGGAGGTATGGTTGGATTGCCAGTGGTACCTTGTTACCCCTGCCCCACGTTTCAGTCTTGAGTGTAGACCTCAAGAAATGAGCAGTAGAAATGATAACTTTTGTGAAGACTGGTCCTTTGCAATAGACTTTAATGTTTATAAAAACTGATTATTTTTTTTTTATGGTGGTTGTATAACCTGACATCAGTTTCAAGCTAGGAGAAGAAAAAAATACTATGTTCAGGTTTATAACATCAATTACCTTTCTCAGGGATGCATTTCTCTGCTACCTACTTCATGTTACCTTCCCTTGGGGTGTTAACTTCACCTACATGCTGATGGGTGGCTCAGAGCACTTCCTGAACACCTTATGAGCTTGCATCAGTGACTGGCCAGGGCTTTCCAAGCCCTACTGAGCTACAGTCCAGTTTGTGGTAAAGAACTCTTAAAGTATTCTTAGTGACACCAAAGTATTTGATCTGTTGGCACTGATCACCCGTGCTAACTGTCACCTCATAGGTGTATCACTAGCTCAATAACGACAAATTAATTTTTGGTATTTTGGGCAATGAGTTAGCACCAGCATGGTTGGTGATTTAACATGGCTTGAGGAGTCTGAACTGGAATTCAATCTGTTTATATCCTGCTTGAACCAGGACAAGTACTTCAAATCCTGTACATGTTTTGAGCATCAGTCCTGTTACTGTATTTCCAGAACTGCCTCGCCCTGTAGGTTTGCTCTGTCTTTGGGGAGAAGCAGGATCTTTTTAGGTTTTCTTCTCGCTGAAGGACTTTTTGCATTGCCAGCTGCAAATGAGCCAGCTTGCATGAACAGGAATTCTCCAAGACAGTATTTTATGACAGTTATGATCCTCTTCTGGAGGTTTTGGAAACTTTCCCTTCTATGACGTTCATACATGCAGTTTTGGAATATCTGCTCCAAAATGATGTGCTTGTGCTGGTCTTGTTCACCCCATTCCTGGTTTCTCATTTCGTCTCTGTTCTTGGTCTGTACATGATCTTTATAGAGTCATTTGTTGTCTCCAGTTTGCTTCCTTCCCATTCCTTATTTCATTGAACATTAATACAGCACCTGGCACAGCCAAACTCTGAAATGCAAATAATAACACGATCTTAATGAGAGAATGGGAGCTTCTCACCAGTGGCACTCCACAAGTCTTTAGGATCTCAGAGGGATTAGAACAGCCAGGGTTCATCTGTTACCAGGATTCTGCAATCAGCCAGTCAACCATAAAGTGGTTTTAATGAAATCATATCTATATTTTACTTTCTGTGAGGAATTTTGCCTTAATGATGAAATTTAAGAGAGGTTTCTGGAAGTCCCAGGCTATGCTGATCCTGTCTAGGCGATAAAGTATGGACTTGGACAAGAGAACTATGGAAGCTGTGGGATGTTCGGGGTGCTAGTGTTCTACCATGCCATTTTGTTGAGGGGATTGCTCCAAAATCTCCCACAGTAGCCAACACCAGTTCGGTTTAGCTGGTGCTGTTGTAGCTAAGTTGCTGGTGGCACTGTCAACAGTGCTTTTCACTGGTACCAGTGCAGTCTTGGTAAATGCAGAATGTATTTATTCTCGCTAAGATGAGTTAGATTTTGTGGAAAAGAAAACACAAGAAAAAAATATTACAAAAGCCTAAGTAGAGGGCAGCTGTACTTGTTCCTGTAATTGCAGTCCACACATATCATGAAGGTTTTTGTGAATTAGTAATAACAGATTTCTTCTGTCATTATCATTAGCGGCAACAAATGAAACTAGCTTTTAAGTGAAGGTAGTGGGAAAGGACTTGTCTGTAGAGCTCTACTAGAAGAGGTTGCCTTGGAAAGACACTGAGTCCGTATTTGTCTTTGGTTTTGTTCTCTGTGGCGTTCACCTGGACTATTAACCTCCAGGTACCCAGACTGAGTGGATCTACTGACTTTTTCTTCTGTGGTGCCTTTGTGGCAGGCAGGGTAAACCTGGGGAGAAGTGAGCCTCTACTTTTAGAGAAGAAGAGCACCCAGAAGCATCTATAGAAGACATTGACGTTGAGAAACAGAGCATTTCTCCATCTTTGCCAATCCTTCAGCCTCTTAAGTGTTGCAGAAGGGTTGAAGAAGCATGTAATGTCATCAAATATCTGATGCATAATGAGCTAACTTAAAGACATATTGTCAGGTCTTTCTTTGAATTTTTATCTTTTGTTGTCTTGTTTCCAAACCAGAAGGTTATTTGAAGCTTTCAATATGTTAATTAATGTGCTGTTAATTATTTTATTTTTAAAAAACCTTTGTCTTGGTGCATTTCTATCTAAGGCTCATGCAAACCTTTACATATTTCCATATTTTCAGCATATTTTATGCAAATAGTTGTTAAAAATGAAAATTCTAATTTCAAATGAAGAAAATTCATGACATGCATCTTGTGTTGCAGTTTAATCACTGTATACCCGGGAAAGTATTGACAGTTGTCCCGTGGAAGCTATTAAAGTTCCTGTCCAAGGTTAAATGAAATTGCAGTTTATCAGAGCAGCATTGAGAAAATAAGGGAATCTGTTCATGGCTCTTGATTAATGCCAAGCATGATCAACACAAGGGGGTTCATTAAGCTATACATCATGTGGGTAATTTAACATGTCATTGTGCCTGCTGTCTGCTTTAACTCTCTGCATAACCCAGCGTTCTGAACTTGTATCAACCCTCCACCTGAAGTGTTATCTCCCAGACTTTGTCATGCTTGGGTTGGCTCAACATTTGCATTTACACAATTCCCTTGGGTTTTTTTAAGGATCATTCTGCTTTTTTAAAGAACATCTACAGTTTCTACAGCTGCACTTTTCTGTCTTTGTCTTAATACACTTTAAATCTGGTAAAGCTGATGTGAATGTGTCCTTCATTGTCTAATTTTTCTCTGATTTTTAAGGTGTTTCTACCTTTTAAGCAGTTGGGTTTGAACGAGGTGATTAGAATGCAAGGAGTTATGTCCTGATCTTGGGAGCGAACAGCAATCTCAATTCCCAGTGAAGGAGTACATCTCCATACAAGATCAAGCCCGACAGCTTTCCACACAACTGGTAACTCTGAAGGATGAAGTAGATGAGGCTTCCTACATGGCTAGCTGAAATTTCCTGACTACAGGCCCTCATCCTCCTGGGGGATTTCAGTCACCAAGACATCTGCTGGGAAGGCACCGTAGCACTGTACAAGCAATCCAGGAAACTTCTAGACTGCTGAGGGGAATTTCCTAGCACAAATGCTCATCAAATCAGGCTTGACCAGTCTGATTACTTGCTACGGTGGAATGACTGGCTATTGGAATAGGGGAAGAGTGGTGGATGCAATGTTGTTTGACTTTACTAAGGTTCTCATGTCGTCTCCCACAGCCTTCTCATGTGTGACAAATCCTATACTGGGCCATATTGCAAGGCTTGAGGCCAGTGGATCAAGGGAAGTTATTATTCCCCTATGCTGGATTATGGTGAGACTGTACTGGAAATATTTGTATCCTTGGGTTCTCCAGTTCTGAAGGGATGTGTAAAAACTGGAGAGGTGCCAGCAGAGGGTTATGAAGGTCAGGGACCTAGACCACTTGCCTTTCAAGGAGAGGCTGAGGATGTTGGTCTTGTTTATTCTGGAAAAAGGGAGAAAAAGGAGCAATGTAATAGCATCCTGCAACTGCGTGGAGGAGATTCATAGAAATGATGGAGCCAAGCTCAGTTTTGGCAGCTGATTAATAAAAGATGAAGTGGCCCAATACCCTACCATACTGTACTGGAAATTGTACGAATATCCAACTGTGCATCTTGATCCATGCCCGGGCTATGTCCAAGACCATGTTTGGATGGAAATGCCATAGAATGCACTGTCCCTCTCCCTCCATTTCCTCCCTGTATTCCTCCTTAGGTCCATCATCCCTGATCTCTATGGGAGAGAAATCTGGATGCATGGGTGGGAATAAAACTACAAGACGTGGTTGATCAGCAGCTGGGATTGTGGGTCAAGTGACAGTATTCCAAAGTCTTTAAGGAACAAAGTTTAAGTAGAACAAAGTCTTTTGTTCTACTCTGAAGCCTCCAACAGTGATAGAACTGGTAAGGTACAGCAGTGGTGAAATTGTTTATGCGCAATACTGACATTTAATATTCCCCTTTACTGGTAAAGCCCTAGTAGTACTGCCAGTAGTTTAAAGTATAGCATGGACCAGTTACGAGCGTTTTTTAATTTCATTGTGATCCTGATGCTTTTTGAAAAGATCTGCCACATACTTCGATTAGCTGGTGATTTTCAGTGCCTGTTTATTTGCTGTGCCTCTGCTGGCATTAGGATCTACACAAAGCAAAGGATACTGCATTTATTTTTCCAAGTGTAACAAAGCTGGCAGAGGAATCGTAGGAACAGGATTTACAGGAGGAGTATCTACAAATTCAAGTAGCATAATTCAGGTTATGTAATATGTTTTATTTGAGCAATTGCAGTGATTTTCCATTCTACTCCTATTCACTTGTTTCCATATAATTTTTCTGGTATTAGCTGAGGTTGTTGTATCTAGGAAGGACTGACAGTGCTAGAACTTTCACAGCATTCTCATTTAATAAGGATTTTATCCTAGTTATGTATTTCATTTGCAGAAATTAGATTTTCTGCTTACACCTGAAAGAATTAGCTAATTTCTCTTAATATAAGGACTGAGAATTAAATAAGTAAGATAGATGTTACAGTCTAAAGCCAGATTGTAAAGGTGTACTTTTGTTATAGTAGGTAGCATTGAATGGCTGTTTAATATAATGGTAGTTGTTGTAGCACTACTAAAAAGTTGGCCTGCTTTGGGGATACCTTTTGCCTTGAAATCCAAAATAGTTTTCAAATATTCATAGTTCTATGCTGGAATACTTTTTAAAAGCTACTGTATTGTCTTCTGCTACCATTAATTACCAAAGGTTTATGTACAAGACAATAATTAATTATACTTCTGGGATGCTCAAGAGTCTAACATAAATCAAAGCAGACTTGATAAGAAGCGATGAAAGTCTCACATAATTAAGCAGGGCACTAGAGACCAATTGTTTATAGAATGATTTTGCTGGGGCTAATTGACACTAATTATTTAATCTGATTTTCTTCTTCCCAGCAATACTTCTACCAATTCACTGTTTTTGGCTGATGGCACAAGCATGTTTGAGTTTATCAAGGTGTTCTTGCTCTATCTATAAAAAGGATTTACAGCTATTACCTTCACTAGACTTTTGGGGTGGTTTGATTTTTTTTTTTTTGTAGCAATGCAAGATAGAAGGATGGAAAATGATGATCATTACATTTTGGTATAATTTCCTAATGACATGGACTATTGAAGTGCAAAAGCTAAGTAAGGTAATGACTTGGTTGATGATAAAAAGTTAATTCTACAGTAGAAGCAGCCTTAGGAAAAACAAGCATAAAGCACACTTGCAGGCCAACTGAGAGTTTAACCCACTTGGCACAGCTCTCTGGCTATAACAAAAAAATTAATAATAGATTTCTTTCTGGGTAATATCTGTGACATTTCCCTGATGCTGAACTACCTCATGTTGGTAAGTATCAACATGTGGTACAAAAACCTGTTAGTAGAATTCTTAAATTTCTTGCAAGAAACTGAATCAAAGGCTCAGAGATGCTCCTGAATCTCCCATGCTGTTTTACCAGATCACCACTCATGTGCTGGAGCAGAGCATCATCATGTCATACAGTCCTGCCATGTCCGGTACCTGGATAGAAATAATAGGAAAACACAGAGACAACGAAGTTAAATAGTCTAATCCCAAGATTCTATTACATTATTTCCAGACGTGCCATTTATTTTATAGACCTAGTGTTACTTGGTCAGTAACATACTTGGAAAAACATATATATGTATTTTTAGCCTGCTCTTTTATGGTAAAGAGGCTAATAAGCTACACCAGCCAAAGACTGGATGACCAGAGACTTCCTTCACCAAAGTTTTAACTCATTGATCAATTTGAAATAGATGTAACAAAGGAAGAGATAACTCAATGATATGAATTTCCAGCAAAATTTGTGAAAATAGGTGTTTGTGTACGGGAAAAAAATGTGTATTAGAATCCCCACAGAGAAAATTACTTCAATATAAGTTCATATTATTAAGCATCAGGGAATCCATGTGGGATGCAGCCTAAGACTAGTTACACAACTGATGTTTCTTGAGCAGTATTGAAGTAGTTATCATAGCAAAGCTTTTTGTCTATGGTTCGCAAGCATTTTATTTCAAGCAGGTGAGTTTGTTTCTTCTCCTTGGCGTTTAAACACTGGTAACTCTCTAAGCCATAGGGCTGCCAAGGTACATACATAGCCATCTCAACTGCAGCGTATCCAATTCATGTTCATATTGAAAGCCACTTTTCTTCTCTCTCTGGAGGAACACATGACAATATTTCAGTCTTATTTAAATAACTGAATCATTTTCAAAATTCAAAATATGATTTGTCCTCAAGACCCTGTGTCCTCCTCTATTCCTACCTATCTGTCAGGACATTGTCAGCTATCAGGAGTTAGCTTTGCATTCTAAAAGCAGTAATTCAGATATTCAGATATCCTGATTATGATTGCTACCATTATTTTTTTGACAGCACCGAGAATATCCTCCCTCAATGGTTGCTGCTTTTTGCTTCTTCAAATTGTTCTTCAGGCTCTACTTCTGACCACAAGAAGAGTTTCAACAAGTGATACTGTATCAAGGTTTGCAAAATAACACACCAGATGCTCCTCAGAGCAGCTTGACTAGGAACATTTGAACAGGAGTCACCTCTGGTAGTAACTGCAGCAATAGTGCCTTATCCAGGGCATCGGTACTAGAATTAGTAGATCACCTAACTATGTCCCAACTAAGTCATTACAAATATCTATTAGTAATTATCTTTTACTAATTTACTTCATAACCCAAATCCTTATCTATCACCAGAACTCCCCTCTCTTGAGATCTGTGTGTAAGAATTCATATCCCACAAAACCTCTGCTCGATTTTCAACGAAACTTTCCAAGTGGCTTAGGATGCTTGGATAAAACCTGCTGTAGTGTATAAAGCTGTGTACATGCAAATATGAGCAATAACAGCAAGTTGTTAGTAGCAATTATTAAGAGCTAATTATACATTAATAAGGAAGTTATGACAGCAGGCTATTCTCAACAGAAGTGAATGATGTTGTGTGTGAGATAGAAATGCCGGTAACTGATCAAGCCAAAACCAAGAGAGCCTTTACCTCTTTCAGGGGAAAACTAAACATCTGTGAGTCTGTGTATCTCTATATAAACATATATAACTTCTGTGAATTCTTTTCTCAGTAAGCTACAAGAATGCGACAGAAATCATTATTTTCTATCTCCTTGTTTTTTTATCTTGATGCTGGTTTTAAACAAACTTAAATCAATTTCAATTGAGTTTGCTTGTATGCACCTTGTAGGAGAGATTTAATCAGTCTGTTATAAATTTACTTTTAACAGGCAAGGTAAAAGATGGTTTACTGTTGGAATCTAATTATCTGTATATAAATGGAGCTTGTATAGAGAGGCAATAGAACAGTATGGTTTTGAGGACATCTCAGAGCTGTGCTTCATTTTTGAGAGAAGGATATTACATTTTAAATAATGACATTCTAAATGGAGGAACTGAAGCTGTGAGGAAAATATATATGAATATATAAACTATAATATGAAAATATGAATAAGTAAGCATTTTAAGCTGAATGTGAAGGAAGAGTTTAGGGCTAAAATGTGAAAGAACAGGTGTGCAAGGGAGAGTACCTAATTCTATAATTTGTTATTTCAGCTACAAGTATGATATAGACTAAGGATTTTTTATATGATTGTCTGAAATAACCAGGCAAGCTCATATTTAGGCATTTGAAATAAATATCCTGAGTTTTCAAACGCACTGTGCCATCATCAGCCTAATTCTAAGACAAAGTGCTCTGTATTTGCTCAGCTCTTCAGTGTATTCCCACATGGTGATCAAGCTCTTGGCTTTCATCTCTCATCCCCAAACTGGCAAGGGTGGATCTTCCCTTCCCCAGGACACGCTGCCGCAGCTGAAGATGAGGAGGGGCTGCGGTGTGTCCCTGGTCAGGGGCACATTCTGGCCACAGTTTGCTTCGTGTCTGAGCATAGGTGTTCACGCACTTCTTACCTCCTTGCTAAAGCTACTGAGAAAGGTGTCTTTATGGACAGATTTCTATTTTAGCTCTTTTATGGGATGGGTCCCGCAAGCACTAAAACTCAGCGGGAAGGCAGAGGACATTTTTTGTCTTTATAACCAAGCAGTCAGCATATTGCACCCAGAGCATGAGGCATTAATTTTGTTTCTAACCATTGGAATTGAGCAACTGGACCTTGCTCAGTCTAGGTGTTTTATACATTTAAAATTCAGTACCGTCCAGTAGTGAAGTTCTGCATGTCCTCAAGTAGCATCAACAATGTGATTTAGACTTTGTTTAAATCTGCTGCAGCACAGACAACCAGCAGAGCTAAAATCTGACAGTCCTGCTATGTTTCTCCTAGGAACAAACTGGCAAATTAGATACACCAAAGGCAACTCATAGGCTGCGAGGTAGCACAGGGATAACACGCAACAGTGCCCATTGGGCGCTTAACAGCACAGTGGAAATGCTCAGAGCCTTTATTGGTTTGTTTCTCTAAGTGCAAGATCAAGTTCAGATGTTTTAAACTTTGGTGAGAAGCTTCCCAGGCCAGAAACTCATCTGGTCTTACCACCTTTACGTAAAACTGTAGGTACTTCTCATGGATCACAATAGGCCTCCCTGCATTGTCTTTGATAAATAACTGTGTTTTGTGAACATTGATAGTCTTGACCTCTCATCTCCTTGGGAATTATGCTTCACTGTGTTAACCCACAAAGATGCACAGAGGCACAGACATCTGTTGCTGAAAGGTGAGAACCTTGTTGAGTTTATGCCATTTGAAAGAATCATAGAATGGTTAGAGATGGAAGGGACCTTGAAGATCATGGAGTTCCATGACAAAGAGTCCCCGACAAAGAGTCCCTCACCAGCTCTCCTGTAGCTCCCTTCAGGTACTGGAAGGCTGCTATAAGGTCTCCCCGGAGCCTGGTCTTCTCTAGGCTGAACAGCCCCAGCTCTCTCAGCCTGTCCTCACAGCAGAGCTGCTCCATCCCTCTGATCATCATTGTGACCCTCTGCTGGACCCGTTCCAACAGTTCTATGTCCTTTCTCTGTTGAGGACTCCAGAGCTGGACACAGTACTCCAGGTGGGGTCTCACAAGCGCAGAGTATGAGGGGCAGAATCACCTCCCATGGTCACACTTCTTTTGATGCAGCCCAGGATACAGTTGGCTTTCTGGGCTACTAGTGGGCTACCACTGTCAGCTCATGTTGAGCTTCTCCAGGAGCACTCCCAAGTCCTTCTCCTCAGGGCTGCTCTCCAGCTATTTTCTGCCCAACCTGTGTTTGTGCCTGGGATTGCCACATCCCAGGTGCAGGACCTTGCACTTGGCTTGGTTGAACCTCACGCAATTTGTATTAGCCCACCTCTCAAGCCTGTCCAAAGAAAGAAACACGCACCATTCCCTTCTTTACAACTAAGTTCAATTTATCTACAAAATAAAAATCATATCCCCTCAAATACCAGCCTTAGTGACTCACTGACTCAGTATCTGAGTCAATTGAGAACTTTTTGTCAGCAATTCTATATTTCCTACAACCATGGAGTTTGTGCTGCTCAAATATAGCATCTCTGGTACCTATATACCAAAGTACACATGGTGAGGAGTTTTCTAGTACAATCAAATTTGGGATGAAGGAGTTGTCAGACTTTTGCTTAGGCTAATGTCAATAGGAATTTGTATCCTATGTGGATTTTGTAAAGAACAGCCTGCTGCTCTATGCTACAACACCACAACTCTACCTCGGGATCAAGGGTATAAGAGAATAATTTATTTTTCCTCTCTTACCCTGAGCCTGGTAATCAATGGGAAGCAAAGCGGAATCAATTTTAATTGATCAGTCAGGTTTTTAAATAATTGGCATTCACTTCAGTCTCTCGACAAAATAACAACTGCTGTTTGGGGTTTGGTGTTTTCCAGCTCTTTTTTCCAGGCGTGTGTCACGGCTGCTGTGATGCAGAAGAAGCCCCTAGGATGCACAACACGGCTTCCCACGCATCCCAGTGCTACAAATGAAACTCAGACGGGTAGGGGCGATGCGATGCGGCACCAGGGCATGTTTTAGAAGTGGTCAAATTCACCTTCAGATGCTGTAGGTTTCGTCCTTTGAACTGTTCCTGCCAATTCTAGCTCTGTAATGAAGCCAGCCCACCTGCAGGGCCCCGTACGATTGCAGGGCTCTAGAATCGTGACAATGACACCGTAGTTTACCTGTCTCCTACAACCTACATTGTTGTAGAATCCTTCAGAGCATGCTAAAGTGCTAACAGCACCAGCAAGAGCAACAAGATTATAACCGTAAGATATAATTTATTGATATTTTTAGTATTGATAGATTCCCCCTCTACTCTGCACTTGTGAGACCCCACCTGAGTAGTGTGTCCAGCTCTGGAGTCCTTGACATAGGAAAGACATGGACCTGTTGGAGCTGGTCCAGCAGAGGGCCACGAAGATGATCAGAGGGATGGAGCACCTCTGCTATNCTAATGATGTTTTCCAAATTCATGACTACTTCATCTGCACAGAGAAGCTGGGGCTGCCCCATCCCTGGAGGGGTTCAAGTCCAGTCTGGATGGGGCTTGGAGCAACCTGGTCTGGTGGGAGGTGTCCCTGCCCATGGCAGGGGATTGGAACTCAATGATCTTTAAGGTTTCTTTCCAACTCTAACGATTCTATGATGTAAAACTATGGACCAAATAACACTGATGTGCACATGCTTATTCTACAAGAGCAGAGGAGGCACTGATGACCTTTTTACTCTGTAAGCTTCTCAGGCTCCTGGGGATGGATATGAAGAAGGATGAAGCTGTCCCATTTCCAGCCCCTCTGTTCCTGTGGTCACTATTGAGAGGTTCATTTAGTACTGAATTGGGTAAAATTACTGGTACATTTCTTCAAATAATGCCTCATATTAGGTGATCTCCATTCTGACAGGTAATCATAATGAATCTTGATCTCCTGAGACTGGATTATGAGCTCTTTGGCTGTCAGTGCTGTACACTTTCCATAGATGTCTCTATGTAGTTGTCCCTGGGCTTACGCGACAGCCAGCTGGGATGTCCAAAATGTTCTGCTTAAGAACTTTCCAGGATCTAGTTCTTCATATCTCTTTATTTTCCAACTCTGTAATAGTTAGCAAACCTTTGCTAAACAGACATGGTCTGACACACAAGTATTACAGGTTATGAGGTGCTCAGGTTTACCTGTGTCTTCAATCTGTTGCTGGCAGCATCCAGTCCTGGGGACTCCCCATGCAGTTACCTCCTGGAGAAGAAAAAGAAGAGTGCCCAGAGATGAGCTGAAGTCTGCCACCATATGCAGGGCTGCTGTGAAGCTCAAATGTTTGTTGGCTGCCCAAGAATATGGGAAAAACATACCTGAGACATGTAAAGTTGGTAGGAAAGCATTCTGGATCCTGCATTGTGGGAAAGTGGTTCTTAATTGACTTTCTGATACTGTGCCTGGATTTATGTCACTTGGCACTTACTGTACATGCCATTTTTTTATTGTGTAAATATGACAGAAGCATATTGATCACCTGTCCTAAGTGCTTAATCAAACTCTATTATCCTGCTGACCATAAACTACCTAACAGAAAGTTACTGCCTCAAAATGTTACTAACTATGGATTGGAGTTGAATAAAGAAGGCAATCAGTCATGCTCTTTTTCTTGGGTGTGATAGAAGCCTCAGCCTCCTGGAACCAAAATGTTTTCATACTTTGCTATTAAGTTTCATTGTAGTTTTGCCTACTTTTACGTAAAGTATACTGATTTATTAGAAAGCTCACTCCCCAGTAAACTGATAATTGGATGCTGTTGAAAGAATGAGTTTCATTGATCTAAGTCAATGACCACAGACAGTGCTGAAGTAAACCTCTTAACAGTGCTGGGGCGTATTTTGGCCACAATCAATTTTTGTGGCTATTCCCTTGTAGTTTCTTATTTTTTTATTATTATTATTATTTGGCGCTGTCCGCATTGATCTAAACCTGGAGCAGATTTAATGTGTAAAATTTATCTTGACAGAAAGTTTCATTACTTTTCAGTTAATGCAAACTTCTCTTTCTTTATTACGGATAAAAGACCTGCTGTGACCAACTGTGCAGGTAACCCACGGGTACCCGCTGCATCAGTATGCATGGGCCATAGATAGGGAAAGGATCATATTCAGAGAGCTGAGCTTCAAATAAATGGGACATAGCCCTTGATGAAGCTGGACAGAATGTTTTGTTATATCTGGTCTGAGGAAGACGCCAAATATAAAGCCTCACCTCTCTTCTATTTTAATTTATAGGGAAGATAAAACAGCATAGGAGAGTTTAAAAGGGAATTAACTATGCACACATTAATAAAGCTGGTTAAGGCCACAATTTTGATGAAGAATTTAGCTTCAAACCTGTGGTGACTAATCTTATAGTTAAAGGCAGAGTCCTACAACTCTGCTTTAGTTAAACAACATGAGTTGCAGGCTAAGTGCCTTCTTTAGGGGATTTCAGGAACGAACGCTGATTCTTCCCACCTCTGCCAACACATACAGGGCTCAACACAATTCCAGCCATTTTAGCATTAAACTCCATTGACTCACTTCCAGGATGAACCCAAAGGTGAGAGATGACCCACAAAACAACAGGAACACTGGGAAAGCCTTTCTTACATTTTCAAAGACATTTGAGTACTTATGTTTTAAGGTAGACCATCAGAATGTTTTAATGGTGGTTAATGCTTAGAAATCGGAGCAGAGAATTGTGGTTTAATTTTAAGCTAAAAGACTGTTACTACTAACGGTTGTTTTTTTAAAAAAAGACAAAATGTGTGCTTCAAATGTGTTAACAAGACCTCCAGGGTGGTTTGTGCTCAGTCTAGAAGCATCCCATTTTAGGTGGGTGCTATGGTTTTTATATATGTAGATATATCTTATATTTGAAATATTGTTGCTGATGAACTAGATATACTTTCTGAGTTCTTTGATTTTCCTTATTTTGCATTGCGTAGTAAGTGAGTTAATAAGAATTAATAAGTGGTGAATAAGTCTTAGCCATATTCTGGTAGAGATCAGGTTCCAAATTTTTAATCAAACACACGCTATCCAGTTTGTGGTTGTTTCACTCCTGGCAGTAGCTGCTTCTCATCTCGTGATTCTTGGCTTGTGTAAAAGTGTGTTTGTTTACAAATAGTTGCAGTTGCATGAAATGGAAAA
>VZRU01017231.1:204954-220427 GCA_013398155.1 Pedionomus torquatus | reverse complement strand
AAAAAAAAAAAAAAAAAAGAATTTTTAGCAATTATAAAGAACTGTTTTTATGAAATGCAAAATCAGAAATACTTCTGAAGCACTCAGTGCTGTAACTTTCTATTTTCAATACACCAGAGCGGGCGGGAATATTCGCAGGGTAGAAGTTCTGGGATTTAGTTAAACACACTACTGTCTAAAGACAGTTATTCACCAACAGAAAAGCATAAATTTCTTTCCTGAGTAGTGTGAGTTACACCTGTTTTCGGAAAGAATGGCTGCCATATTATTCGTGCTTATTTGTGGGCCGGTTGTTGAAGGCGAGCCCCAGGCTGGCGTGGTTGGTTGTTTTGCTTTCAAAACCAAACTGATTTGTTTAAAGAACCTAAATTCCTTTAAACAAAGACACAAATATTGCAGTACAAGTGGGAATGACTTTGGCTGCTGCTGCAAATCTTTGTGAGAAGATGTCAGAAGGGGAAATCCAGCCTTTCTTGTGGAACAACTGCGCTTTGTGCCACCGGGAGCACCGTGAACCTCTTTGGGCCCTTAATGGGACGCGTCTCTGAGATGGAGCAGTTCTTGCTGCTGAGTTGCTGACTCAGCCTACACTGGCACAAAAGGAGACCTCTTTAATTCTCTGTGCTTGACAGTTGGGAAAGCAAATTTCTGAGAAGACCTGAAATATTTATATGATTTTAACTTTTTTTTTTTTTTTTTTTTTTTCCCTGTAGAACAGACAACTGAAAGTGGACAGAAGAAAGAAGTGCTCTAACTTTCTGATATCCCAGAAGCAGAATTAATAGAAAAGTCAGAGCATGGCTGTTCCAGGCTTCTGTAGAAAGGAGATAATCAAAGGAGGTACAAGTACCCATTCAGCGGGAGGGGACTTTGCAAGACATTTGATAGTGGTGGAATTAATTTCCCTGGTGACCTAAGGGAGATAGCATAGTTTTATCTTTTTCAGAAAATTAAGGGTAAATTATCTGGTTCAATTACTCTCACTAACTACATTTAGATAAGCATTTTGTGTGTTTATTAAGTTGTTTATTTGTTATAATAATACTGGCGATCTAATAAAGATAAGAATTTAGATGGAAGTCAACAAACTTCCCATTATGCAGCTGGCTCATTTCAAGCAGTGAGAATAAATTAAATGATAAAACGCACTCTCTTGTTTGATTAAGGGACCAAAATTAGTCATTGTGGGAGAGAGATGTTTCAAATTGTAAGAAGAAGCTTTCGTTCTCTGTGCAGAGAGATAGACATACATGTGCAGCGAATGGTCTAACATTTCGTTGCACCATTGTGTTATCTTTAAAGAAAGAGAGGACTGGAAAGAGCAGGTGTTTCATAAGTAAGACCGTAGATGGCTTGTGATGAAAGAAGCACAGTCCATGTTTGGGAAAGGATATTAGTTAGAAGAGCTGCAGTCTTATACCGGGTAACAATTTATCGTCCTGCAGCAAGATGTCGGGAATTTTCACACAGTAGAAATGGGTGAATTTTCCACTCTGCTTTTGAATTCTGTATAGAGTAAATATGTGTTCATTACCCTGTATCTGTATGCACACACAGCGAACGCTGAAGCCTGACTGTCAGAGGGGAAGAGATTAGTCTGTGTCTGTTAAACAGTGAAGCCCTCTAAGTGCTTTCACATTCTTGTATCTTAAAAGCTCAGTCTGCCCTTGTATATGCAATCTGCGGTGTATCATCAAAAGAAAAGCTACTGAGTTTGTGCATGCATGTGTAGTAATTGATTTTTTTTCCAAGGTACTTGCCTGGGTGCAGTATTGCATATTTTGAGGGCAAGATCAAATCATCAAATAGTGTTGAGGAATCAGCCACTGTGAATACGGTAGTGAGAACAGGAGCAGAGGTGGCAACTGGATTTGGAATGCAGGCATTTTAAATCAGTGCCCTTCCTGGGAAATCAAGATATTCCTCAGTGACAGAAAGGTCTGGGAAAACAATTGTACCAGAAACAAAAAGGCCTAGGTACTGGTCTTCCTCTTAAAACAAGTGGTGTGATGGCTTTGAAGAATGAAAGGCTGGCCTCACCAGAAAGTAGGCTTCTTATGGCCTTGCCTACTGCCTCTCTGGCAGGATCACCCACTATGAGCCATCCACTGGGACCCATAATTGCAAACAGTAAAATTGTACCATGAAGATTTGACAGTTTAGGGCAGTTTCAGTTTTGCACCGAGCAAAAGAAGCCAAGAGAACTGGGTTTCTTTAGCCTAGAGAAAAGACAGCTAAAGAAAGATCTTTAAAGACAGACAGTTTAAAGAAAGATTCTTTCTCTTTAAAGACAGTTAAAGAAAGATTCTGTCTTTCTCTCTGTTACAGAGAAAATGAAGCTGGACTCTTGTAGGTGTAAACAGAAGAACAAAAGGCAGTGGACTCAAATTGAAATAAGGCACATTCCTCTGAAGAACGGGAATTCTTCATAAGGAAGTTGATTCAGCACGGGCACAGGTTGCCCAGAAAGACTGCAATCTCCATCCTTGGAGATACTAAGAATTCAGCCGGATGAGACCCTAGGAAATCCAATCTAGCTTTGAAGTTAGTCCTGCTTTGAGCAGTGGTTGGACCCAATGACCTCCTAGTGTCCTTTCCAGCATAAACTATTCTATCATCTAAAAATAAATAAAAGGAAAAGGAAAAGGAAAAGAACATAAAAAGCAAATGTAGACCTCTTTGCATGGCTAGTTGAATGGTACCCAAAAAGGGAATACATTCATACCTATACTGTGTGGTCTTTGGGGCAATAATTCAATTTTCAGTTGGGTTTGGGAAGTATCAGTAACAGCAGGATTCCTATTCTTGGCTAGGGCTATTCTGAGCTGTAGCAACACAAATATCTGAAAAGAAAGATGAAAAAATTAAGGCGGATAAAGTTTAACAAATATCTGAACTGTGGGATATCCGATAATAAGAACAGAGATTGCACCAAAGTCGTGCCCTTAGATGGAGAAGGAGGTAGACTGACAAATCAAAAGATGTTGCTTTTTCAGAGACGTGGCCAATCATGTGATGAGTCTGTGGCTGTTGGGGACAGAGAACAAATGTGCTGAGCGGACTGTGACAGGCAGTTTGGATGTCTTGTGATGTGATTTGACATCTTCTTTGTGATTTTGGTAGTGTAGGTGGCTTTGATCAAAGCATATGGCCCTCCCATGCATCTCTAAAGGCAGCGTGCCTTGTCTCAACTAAAATTTGGTCACTTTTGGAGTAAGGGAATGCTTGTTGGGGAAACAAAAGTACAGCCAAGTATTATCCATCTCACTACCAAACCAGTATCCTTGCCTGCGGAGAAGTGACAGATGGCTTACCATGCGTAGCTCTGTAATTCACAACCTGCTTTATGTGGACCTCCTGGCTATTGCTTTCTTCTCTCCTTCATTTCCATTTCCATTCCCACTCCCACCATCCCTTGGGCCTTTGCCATCACCCTCCCACTCTCTCCCCATTCTGATATCGTCTCCTCTTTCCCACAGCGCTGCCGCTGCTCCCTTCCTGCACTTTTCCTGTGGGCACAAGCCAAACTGCAAGGTTGGAGGGGGGATGTCAGCTGGGGAGAGGTAAGGAGAAGTAATCCTGTTATGGTTTGGTGGGTGGATGCTTTTTTAACCCCAAAGTATTATTTTGTTTAAGTGAGGAGGGAGAGAAGACGGGTAAAATATTTGCTTTGTTTACACAGGACACTCCATGGCAAGTTCCACTCGGCTCCTCAGCTGTGATTTATTTTGCAATGCAAAGCCTACCCAGCTGCATGTGTGCTGTCAGAGTGTTTGTGCACATTTCAGAGGAGGGAATAGGGGTTGGATAAATACAGAATCCTCCTGAACCTATATCCACATATTAATTATTTTTTTAAGTTCACTAAAACTTACAAAATTCTTCCAGCATTTAGTTGCAGTGGAGGTCAGAAATACTGAAGATGAAGCACCAGAGGAATGAATCACGCATCACTCCTGGAGCGTGGAAGGAAGGAGGAAGCCAGAAGAAGGAAGTACGATCTCTCCATCTCTTTGTGAACTTTCCCACCTAAGGGATATAGACCACAGAGGTCACGCAAGGTTCAAACGCAGATGCATCCAAACTGAATGTCTTGAGATCCAATCCCATTCAAATGTACCCAATTCCCCTTCTTGAGCGCTTTTCACCTGCTATCCTTAATTGCTTCGGTGGCTGTTCCTGCGATCGTTGCCCGTGGCTGCTTACGAGTGGCCCCGGGGTGGGTTGGCGCGTGTGTTTCTGGACAGGGATGTCAGCGCCTTTGAACAGATGCTGGCACCAGCTGGCGAGTTTCGCCCCTTGGTTCAGCGGAAAACGTGAAATTCGGAGGGAGCTGTGGCCCACTGCCATTTGCAGGCTGTGAAGACAGGGGGTGTTGCCAATGGGCACGTGTCGCCCGCAGAGGCTCAGACTGTAAAATGGGTTTGGGAGAAAGTGCAGCTCCACTTTTACTTTCTGCTCCCATTGTGGCACACACTGGGCAGAAACCTTTGGTCTTTTGAAAGCCTCCTGATTGCCTTTTTCCTTAAATAGCCCTGCATGGCAACAGAAACTGAGTGGCTCTGTTACACAGGCTGGGAGATTTCTGCAAGTTTTCCTTAAGTTGTAGAAAGTTTTCATTGTATGAACTTAAGGAATGCTGTAGTTGAAGACTTTAAAGTTTCAGGTCACTCTTAAAATTAGGTATTGAGAATTCAAATGAAAACTAAGCTTTTAACCAAAACTCTGCACTAATTGGGTTTTGGGGTTTGTTTTTTTTTTGGCTTTGAATAAAACTTACCCAACACGTTACAGGCCGTATAAGTACCTTCCAGCCAAATATTCTACCAGTAATAACTAGAAACATAACCAGATATGCAAATGGTAACTGTTGGTAATGATTTAAAGGTAAATACAGTTACAATGAGACTGCAGAGGGTAAGGAGTAAAAATCTGTCAGGGTTTATGTTGCTCCAGTGGCCAGGTTGGTACATTCTCTGGATTTTCAGATGAGGTCTGCAGATCAGCAGGAACTGCTCAAACTGGGTAAACAACTTAAATCAGGATAAAACTCAGTCTTAATAAAATGAAGCTGATCTTTAAAAAAAAACACAAACCAACCACCCTGCCATGAGTAACTAGCTTTACTTTCAGCTATTTTTAACTTTTCTTCTCAGGGAAGAACTTGTTTTAGTTAATGATTAAGTTTAAACCTGTTGTTATATAGTTAAAACGGCCTTTGTAGTATTTGTGAGGTTTTGGGGGTGGGGTGGGGTGATTTCCTTGCTTGGCTAATCATGAAGATGAATCACTTAACAGATTTAGGGACCTTCCCTGGGGGAAAGTCTGGGCAAACTTCTCAGTGGAGTTATATTTGGTGTGAAAAAGTTTCTCTCGGTTTTGCCGTGTGACACGATCTACTGATCCAGCCGGACTATTCAAAAGAGGAAGATGTACTTACAGAGGGGTAAGACTTGCTAAATTGGCTGAAACTATTTCTTTAAGACGTATACCTAAAGGGAGGGAGAGAAGGAGAGAGCAACAAAGTGCTGTGGGGCTGGTGGAGAAGAAGAAATGTGTTATGGACATGTTAAGTGAGACTAAGCAGGATGGGGAAGGTCAGCCTGTGGCTTGAAGCAAAAGGCAAGCGTTAAAAGTTAATGCCACTGGAAAGTGGGTGAGAAGGGGTGTTGGAAAGCAAGGAATTAGGCACCACAGAGTGCTGGTGCGGTAGAAAGCGTTGCGCTCTGAACGCTTTTTACTGGAAAAGCACAATTTTGTTTCTAGGATGGTCATGGGTTCTGATCCGTCAATGATGACACAAGATACACATGCAGAAAGCAGTGGAAAAACCATATGGCATCCAGTTTGTATAATTTGTTCCCATTGAAATTTGATTCAAAGGATACTTCGTATTCTGGCAGATAGGTGCTACAAGTGGGGTCTGGCTATTGAGGGCCTGGGGTTTCCAGGAGAAAAAGGAAAAGTTGATGCCATCAGAAAAATTTCAGGAACAACTTGTGGAAGATTTCTTCGAGATTGAAAAAAAAACCAGAAGTGTATATTATCTAATGTGAAAAGGGCTGTATTTCAGGTTATGTATTTGCAGCAGAAATTGAGGATTACCAGCATTCGGTGTCTGACTAAGGAAAATCACTGCCCACTGCTCCATAAAGAAAAGAGATAAAATGCAACTGGAGGTGCTTTTCTGAGGCTAAATAATGTTTTATTTTCAACTGTATTTTCATTATATGGCCCTAATACTTACCATACCCAACACTGCCGTAATAATGGGATTCCTGGGATGCCCTTTTGTGCAAGTTGATCAGAAGGAACTGGCAAAAACTTTTAGTGTGCGTACAGGAAGGGACCAAATGTGTCTTTTTCGCTCAATGTTTTGTCTCAGATGGGTTCCTTATAAAGTAATTTCAATTTGCCATTTAGTTGTGAACTATAAAACATCTTCGTATTTGTTTTTCAGGTTCAGTCAGTTTTTGAACTAACGTAGCTCCAAGGCATTAGATATTCTATCAGGTCACAATACTTTTTTTTAAGAAAAAAAAAGAACAAAAAAGGTCTATTTTGGAAGAATATCAATGCAGATTAAACTTTATAAATATATTTAAGTGGTAGCAAAGGTAAGAATTTCAGCTGCACTTCTTAATAACTCTTTAATAGCTGAATTGAAAGTGATTCTATATCAGAAACTGTTTATCGAAATATATGACATAAGCATCCTTTTTGAACAGCGGGAGGGATTCATCTCCAGAAATGTTTGCCAGGACTGTGCATGTGTTGAGATTTGTCACAGAAGAGATCAATAAGTGGGCACTGCTTGAAAAGTAAATCACCTGGGGAGAGCCAGCGGATTGTCATTGTAGTGGAAGTATCTCACTCGAAAGAGGTATCTGTCCCTGTTCATTAGAAAGGAAAATGAAGAGGGATGGAGGGAATGAGGAGGGTGGATTGACTAATATAAAGAATAACTGTGGGGGGTTAACTCTTCCTGTTTGTGCTGTCAGAACTCGTGCTTTGAGTTAATTGATGTCTTTGGGGACCCCAGAAGGAGGTAACAAATTGTCTCCTCGTTGTACCAAACTCACTGACTCGACAAAGTGCTCTGTTGAAACGCAGAGGGAAAACATTTAAATGGGGCTAAAAATATATATCTGCATTTGTATCAAATGGTCTTTATTAAGATTTGAGGAAATGTTGAGAGCATTGTGACATGGTAAAAAATGGCTTATAATATTCCAAGGAGCTATGTAGGAATACAGTAAAGAAAAACAGACTGAACCCAGGCAATAAACAAACAGTGAGACCCCCTACTCAAAGCCTATTTAAAAACAACAGGGCTTGTTCAATTAATTTCAGCAGGCTTGGGATAGGGATCTAAAATCAGTGGGAGGGGAAAAGACTTCTTACATCTTATGAATAAACATCTTCCATGCTGGACAGAAAGCCTGTAACAAATACATAGCACAAGTCTTCTAAAAATGCAGCAGATCCAAGAAACTCACCAAATTTCCCCTTTATCTTGTTGCTATATTTTGTTGTCACTAGGGAAAGCAGATCAGAAAGAAGGCAGTGCAGTGTCTACAGGTGGAAATCACATCTGTGAAATTTAGCTTATTGGAAGTAATAGAGATCATCAATTTTATCTAGACTTTCAAATAAATTAATTTTTTAAATGGTAGCTATTCATACCTTCTCTGGAGTTTCTGTGTGTGAAACTGCACATGCAGTAAAACACTTTATGGCTATTGGGCAGTAAAATTTCACTAGTCCTACACAAACTTAGTGTTTGGTGAAATACAGCCTGTTGAGAACAGGAAATCCCACGTGTGATTTTACAGCCCTAGAACTGTGTTTTGTAGCTGGCCTAACAAAGGCTAATAAATAAAACTAAATCTCGGATTCTCCAGACATTGTCCAAAAGGTGATATAGATTTCTGAAACTTGAACAATACAGAAAAAATCCTTTTCTTCAGCAGTAGCTTTCTTAACCATGACCCTGCCTGTGTTTTTCCTACACTCTTTGGGCTCTCCTGTGTGCCTTTCCCAGCTTCTTCAATGTGCGAGGCAAGGCTGTGATTGACAATGGCTTCATTCACTCCACAGCCCCTGGAGGAGGTTCACCACATACAAGAAGAAAAGAGGATCTAACTCTGATGTAATTATGCTTAAATACCTCCAAGGTGCTTGTGGTCCAACAGGTCTCTTCTAGCACCTGCCATCTTTAAGCCTAGATCATAATTCAGGCACACTGTGACATCTGTTCTAGTACCTACTAAGTTTTAAGTGTTTGGGTTTTTGCTATCTTATTATGGGAATTGTATCAATAACAAACAGCTCTTCTGCTTGAGACCATAATAAGAATTCCAAGTGTAAATTAATTTTTGAATGCTATTTTAATAAACCACTAGCTATCCTTTGCCTTAATGCATTTGTCTTTAAGTTAAGAATTTCTGATAGAAGCAGAAGTACTTTTTTCATTTTATATTTGAGAACCTGATGCCATTCAGTGGATTAGACACAAAAATTTTGTCTGGAAAATGGAGAGCAAATTTGACAGTCTTATTTTTTTTCCTCATACACATACAAAGTAAGAGCAGAAATATCCTGTGTGGTTGCTGTTACTGACACCCACCACCTGAGAATAAAGCCTTTGCATGAATTCACCTTGCAAAAGTCATTACAAGAGAGAGTGTATGTGTATAGACTATTGGACACAAGGACTTTATCTGAGCACTGCTGAGATCTCTGCCGATAAACTGATATTGCATTTCTTGCTACTGCTTTCTCTGAAGAGCTATAATAGATCTGTACAATCGCTGCGGAACAAAAACATCAGATAAACACTTCTTAGAATCCGTCTTAAATCTCTCCCTAATTGACCAAATGCAGTGTAGTACTAGTTTAATTAGATGTCTGTCCAAAAAAGAATCAAATATCCATTCAAAGCCTCAAGTGGTTAAAATAGATCTAGAGGTTGTCAACCTGCAAATGTTCCCATTCGCAGAAGGTGATGTGAGATGTTGTCTGGTTTCCTTTTGCCTTTTCCAGGAACCAGTTCCCCCTGGCAAGCAGCTGCTATGTCTTCTCTCTCTTTGTTGTCACTGGTGCCATATTATTGTAAGGACAGGTATTTGTATCACCGTGGTCTCTCCTCTACCAGCTCAGAAAATACTATCATTTGCTTCACTGTTCAACATTTTGTGTGGATTTGGATGAGCGTAATGGTCAAGAGGGACAAGAATGGCTTCTTGCGTGAAGCAAGGTTGATTTAAAATGAGCAAACCCTGTTTTTGGTGGATTATATCTGGCACGGCAAAGAAATGAATATGGCATGAGGCTCTGGTGACAGAAGTTCCGCAAGATAAAACTGAGGACATGGTAAGGTACAAAGCAAAAAATTCTAGATCTTGCCTGGTGTGTGTTGCCTATCTCTCTGCGCTACTGTAAGAGGATGCCTGACTGTAGGGGCTGTTAGATTGTCCCACATTTGTCAGCGTTTTCACAAGCTTTCCCCCAAAACAAACTGCTCAGCAAGCAAGCAAGAAGTAAAGAAGGGATGTCCTCACCCTCTAGATGATAAGCTGTGTTGTCCTGAAGGCTTACTTTACAGCCTTGATTACTAATTGCATGCATTTGAATGATTCTCTGTGAGTCCATTACACATGCTCTGCTTATAATTCTTCTAGACATCTTTATAAAACTATTATCCTGTAGCATTCAAGTGTGGTTTCCAGTAGTGCATTAAGTAACATGACTGACGTCTGTCACATATGATTTGTTCTCTTCTCTCTGAAAACATACCTGTGTCTTGCTCTGTAAACTCCCTTCAATCAAACAACTCATATCAAAGTTATTTTAAAAGGGAATTTATCTCTGCTACACGGATAGACTGATTATTAATGCAACCAGGAATGATATTTTTGCAATACCTGTTTGACCTATAAGCAATTGTTGGCCTTGCTGTAGCTGATGGGTGGTCTAGCTTTTGGAATGAGTAGAAATGCCAAACTATTTGATGAACTGTACTGAGAAGCTGATGTACAAGGTTCACACCAGCCATAGAAGTACACGAGCTGCACTAGAGGGATAGTCTTTGGGACAAGGTTACCTTTATTCCCTTCACTTAACAATGAATGAGCACCATCGAAAGGTGTGTTTTATGAGGAATCAATCTGCATTTTACTTTCTTCTCTTCAACACTGAGAAGGTTTTTTGATGGGACTGACTGAACGTGCAGGGGTTGTGAATTTTATTGGTAGAGCTATGCACAGAATTGAAATAGAAAGCCAAGGGAAGGTCAAGAAACAGAACACTACTGCCACGTGGGGAAATACAGAGCTCTAAGAAGGGAAACAGATTCAGGAAATGATGCTGCAGGAATGGTGAGGAAGAATTTACCTATCAGACAACAAAGAGCTCAAGGTCCAGCAGTCAAATGTACCTGGGCGTGAGTTGACCAGCAGTGCTGTTAAATGGAAACAGATGCCAACGGCCAGTTCTATCTGTCTAGCACTCAGATAACTCCTCCTCTGTGTTACAAAAAGAATAGTTGTTCATAGCTTTTTGTTTTATGCTCCTCTAGCACGCCTGTCTTTCAGTCCAAATCGTGGTTGCCATATATATTTTGCATGACTGTGTGTTCTGTCAAAGCCTGTGACCTTGCTACTCTCCAGTCTGCTTAGTCCTTAGTAGAGGACACATTTAGACCAGCTAAGAAACACACTAGTTCCACTGCAGAGCAACAAGTGCACATGGAATCACCATCCCTGTAGATATTTAAAAGACAGGTAAATGGGGTGCTGAGGGACAGGGTGTAGTGATAGTTTTTGTCAGTGTTAGATTGATGGTTGGACTCAATGATCTGAAAGGTCCCTTCCAACCTAAACAATTCTACAATTCTATAAAAGGAGCACAGAAAATTAAAAAAAAAAACAAAACACAAAAAAGAAACAAACAAACAAACAAACAAAAAACCCCATAAGGTGACTTGTACAAATACAGAAAATTAAGCTGACAGTAACTGATGTCTTGCCTAAGAGTTAGAGGTTCTGGTCAGGAGCATGAAGGTCTCCCTGTGAAGTCTTCATCAGTCTTGTACCTGAAAATAAGGCAAATAAGGCTCTAACTGCTTTCTAAATGTAGTTACCATGAGAAAGTTAACTGAGATCTTCAAAAGCGATTGATGAGCTGAAGTTCCTTGACTCCTAAATACTAAAATTAAGATACCTTAAAGTGTCTTGATGTCAGTAGAATACAGAACATAGTGGAACTGCAAATTAATGTTTATTTCATATTATATATTTTACTATTTATTGAAACATATTTTAGAAATAATCAGGTGAAAATTGTGTATTCATCTGGAAGTAGATGACTTTGTAGCAGGCTGCAGAGGAAGTATTGCTCATCTTACAGATCAGAAGCTATGATTATATCTGCGCTTTCAGCCACAGAGGTGGGTGAAACATCCTGTGGCAGTTGGGACTAACAAGGATGGTCCCCAATACAGGAAAATACACATCGAGACATGGGGTTGGCATTCCCTTTTCACCCTTTCTGCTTGGCCTAATAGTACATCCTTGAACGTTAAGTAAATGACATGAGTAGTCAAACTCATTCCTCGGAGTGCAGCCTGTTGGAATACTGCACAGAGAGATTCACCTATCACACTGCCTGCTTGTTGGGTTGTTAGAGAATCTTCCAAGGTAAATCTCACTTGCAGGACTGGAGCCTTTAAAGATTAGTTTGCTCCTTAATTTTATTTTTTTTTTTTGACAAAAGACATCCGTCAGAGTTGGTTAATGGTTATTTAGCTTCTCCAGTTGATCCATCATTTTTATTTCTGCTATATGTGTGTGGCTGATGGTGTTTTTCCATTATTCTCATTAGATAAAGTGCAAAGGAAGAAAATCATCAAGCTCTTTTTAATCCATTTTCCTTCTCTGGTTTGTACTTGGGTGATGCATGTTCATTCTCTGGTGATCAGCCTACTTCAGATGTACCAGATAATTTCTTACTAATTTACTGACATGGTAGTTGCTTTATTCTCCAGCTTTCTTGTTTGTGTCTGCAATTTCTTTCATAGATTTTATGCACTAAGGTTTGCTCCCTTTCATTAGAGTCACTTAGCCTGCTAAAGGGACACAAATTAAAGTAAAAAATGTGAAGCTGATGAATATGTGAATATTGTTGCTAGGCATTACCCTTAATATTACTGTATATGAAAGGGGGGAGATGAGGTGAATAGGATGCAGAGGTACTTTGAACTCATTAAACTACTGTGCAAGACTTCAAGGGTCAAATAGTTGTAGCTTGCAGCTGTTAATTTTTGTTCCTCGAGGGAAGCTTTATGCACAAGCACAAAGACACTGTGGTCTTGGAGTACTGTAATTGCAGATCTGTTGACAGTATTTTAAAACCTTGAAGGTTATTCATGCTGGCTTGCTCACCTGCAGTAAGTTTTAAAGTCCTAAAGCGAGTGGAGCTAAAGTGGTAATCAAAGCAGCGTTTTGTAGACATGAAGCATTTTAATTCTCCGGAACATTTCATTCGATAAGCCTTTCCTACCAGAGATTTTACATACTCGGTGACTGGAATCAAAGCACTGAGGATGGAAGAGCGGCTTTGTGAGCAACATGATTTTCCTTTGGTCTATGGTTTTCTGCAGTGCTGGTGAGGGGCTGCAGTGACTCTGCAGTGTGCAAGTAGGAGCAAACTTAGCTTTGACATCTCACTGGTTTTACACGTATTTAAGGGCTTTTGTTAGTTCATCTGTTGTGCGTTTCGGGGTGGTGTTGTCACTGTGCTCCTACACCATAATTTGCTTCAGCACTGCTACTTTGTCACAGAAGAAACTGTAAGGTTGAGCGATCCACCGCACCACCACTTCCATTTCCTCATTACAAAAATTGACCTTCTTGCTGTTGTTTGAAAGGGCTCAGACCACTGTCATTCAGACTTCAGGACTGGTGAGCAGTAATAATAGTATAGGAAGTAGGAGCAATAGTTAAAGCAGCCTGGCTTTGTGCTCCCTTCCTGGAATCCATTTTGAATTTCACAGTACAGGCAGCGGGTGTCCTTTGCTACCTCCAGCGTGCATTGTGTTTTGCTGTAATCCCCTACTTGTCATTAAATCATTTAAATGTATTAAGGCAACACACTGCAGGGACATTTTGCCATGTTCCTTTTGCTTTGTGGGTGATTTTCCTCAACCTNCGCCTGGGTGGCCCAGTCTGCAGCTGCTGGTGATGTGAACGTGGACTCTGGTGCAAACCTGGGAGAGCTTGGCCATGATTTCAGGTGAGTAGCTTCGCCTTCCCCAGTCTGGAAATTTTGGCTTCTGCCCTTTGCGACCGTACTCGGAGGGCCTCAGGTAGGGCTGTAGTGTTCTCGGTGCATACATTGCATGTGGACCTGACTGAAACTGCTCCCTGATACTGCACATATGCCAGGAAAATGCTTGTATGGGATCAAGGGGATGCATACTCTGCCCACTGCAGGACAGCAGCATCAAATACGGACTATACGGTATTTCATGGGCAGAGATGGCCCCTGTCTCATGAAAGCAGGAGTTTTTGCAGGCTTTGGGGAACAGAAATCAAAGATTTTTCACAGAATAAAGTTCAAGTAGCCTCATTTTAATTGGAGAGGATGATCCATATGATTTGATCAAATTGCCAAAGGGTTTAAGCACCTTTTGTTTTTTCCTTCCTCTTCCCCCTCCCCTCTTTGATATCTCTACTCTTCTTCCACACGTGTCTAGGAAAAGAGTCATGGCTCAGGGAAATCTGGGATAGCTCCTATAGCTAGCAGAAAATATAACAGAGTTTTTTCCACACACGCTAAATGTCTGTTTGTAGATGACAAATAGGAAATCAAAAGAAGTTTGGATATTGTTAGTGTTAATCTATTGGGGTTTTTGTAAACCTCATTTTTCTCACCTGAAAATTACTTAACAGTGCACAGTGATTCATAATAAACCAGTTTAACCAACATTATTTCCTTTGGCAAGCATCTTACTGAAACCCCTGATTAAATACTGTAAAATGCTGTACTGAAACACTCCATAAATTGTTCAATAAATTCAAGAGCTATTACATGTTCATTTGTGTTATATTTGGATTTTGCAGGGTTTCATTATGGCTGAAAGATCATATCCTCCAACGTGTTTCTCAAAATACTGTTTTGATAGTCTAGATCCCTTCAGCACATTCTTAAAATCCTTCAGGGACAAACATCATACTGATAAATAAGTTCAAAACAAGGCCCTGGCTCTCACAACTCTGAGAGTTAGATGAATTTAGGATTGAAATCTAGTGGAAATTTCAGTACGTGGTTGCTGTCTTAAAAAAAAAATAAAATAATAAAAAAAAACAAACAAACAAACAAACAAAAAAAAAAAACCCACAAAAAAAACCCAAAAAACCAAAAATCTCACAAACCTCAAACCCAACATTCAAAGCATTCATTAACATTGTGATGGGAAGCGTCAGGCTCTGTGTGTAGTCAGGCTGAGCCTGGTCCTCAAAGTCTCCAGTCTTCACTTTCTCACCAGGGTAGGAACACTGTAAATTGGGTTTGGGATAACATGGGTTCTCAGGAAATCCCTTATGTTAAGCAGATATTTGGTAAGAATTTTGGATTTGTGATAAATTTAAGCATGTGCAGTCATGATTTTGTGACTGTGGACCATTGCTGCTGGGCAAATACAAATTCTTGAAATATTAGAGGCTTGTGCTCATTTCAATAAATGCTCAGATGTTTTCTGAAGGAGCCCTAAAGCTGTAATGTGACACATCCTAGAATGCTAGAAAGGTGCTTTTATTCAGAAAACTTTGAGGAATGTGTATTATTTTTTACCTATTTATTTGAACTGTCACATGGCTCAATAGTGGGACTATAATCTAGCAGTAGTTGCTATACCTGCCTGTTTTATCCCCTCTTTTCCCATCCCTTCCACATTGCAAACTCCAGGGACAGTCTCTCAGTCTACTCCTACCTCTTATCCTGTCCGTTCCTCTACGAAGGCAGAGGCAATCTGACCAAGGGCCTTCATCCATGGGGATGAAAATTTAAAATATTTTGCATCTCTGTGATATTTTTCTAGAAGATTTGAGATAACTCTCTATGGAGCAAGGTTACATGTGGTACTGAGCTACATGGACTAGCCGGATGCTCTTAAGGCTGGACTGGAATCTATTATTTGATTACTCAGAATAAAGAATAAAACTTGCATTCCTTAGAAAGAAGTGGTAAATATATCCTGTAAGTAGCGCAAACCCATGACATTATTTTAATGTAAATAATGTGGTTTTAGTATCATTTAAGGTGAAGTATCAAAATCATTGTGTTGTGTCTTTAAAAACATAGAATAGGTAATATTTGCTAAATGAAGCTGGCTGAATAGGTAAAGGATATGATTTCCAAATCTGAAAATTAACCTGATGCCATCGTTCTCTTCCCGTGCTTTTTTTTTTTTT
>VZRU01017231.1:180066-204921 GCA_013398155.1 Pedionomus torquatus | reverse complement strand
TTTTTTTTTTTTTTTTTTTTTTTTGCTCTGGGGTTGTTCAATTAATCACCAGTATTTAGAGAAAACACCAATGAACCCAGAAAATGTCACACACTTGAGCTTGATTAAGTATTCACCTGGAACCCATACTAGAAACTGCTGGGTCTTTCTTATAGTGTTACTGATCGCCAACTTTAGATACTCAAATTCTTAAAACAATCCTCCAAGGAGGATTAGATATAAGGATATATAAGGCAATCTTTCAAAATATTGGTAAACTTAAAATATAGTAAAGGGCTTAGGTACTTTGAACTTGCTTTCTGGTTTAGAAGCTCAGAGTTTGTCAAATAATGTTTTCAAATTTTCTCCACAAATGCGAGAACTAAAAATTGCTTTCTGAATCCGAAAGCTGTTTTTTTGAGAAATCATTTAACTTTAAGAGCCGAAGTTCAAAGAATTACTAGAGAAATCCAAGAGAGAAATCTTTGAATTACTGTTATTCTCTTTAGAAATGTTGGTATCCAGTTAAGGAGCAAACCTGATTTTTTGTGAGTATTTTACCCAGTTGTCATCTAAAACAGCCTACAAGTGATGCAATGGTTGAAAATTATTTGGGCAAATTACTTGATGAGTTCAAACTAGTAAGGAATAGATTTTTACTAATGTCTTGCTCCATTGTTAGTGGGTATTTGCACACTTCGTGGATGATGGACATTTTTTCCATTGAAGGTTACCCTGTTTAAAATACATCCAAAAGGAGTTACACTCATAGAATTTACTTTTTGCCACCTGACAAGTTTGTGAGCACCAAGGGCCTTGCCTGTGGGACCTGACATGAATGTGAGAATATTATCCAGTGAGGACTGTGAACTCTGTTGAACTGATCTACCCCTATTAGCTCTTGTTGAATCCCAAACTCAGCCTATCATCTACAGAGAAGGCAGCTGGCTTTTGCTGGTGGCTGAGTATAGATAGCATTTATCTAGATGTGTTGTCTTCACACTGGGCTGGAATATCAAGAAATGAATGAAGGAAAGGTAAGAAAAAACGGGGAAAACAGTCACTTTGAATTAACCAATCGTGCATCAAATTTGTATACTTTGTCCTTTTAATACACCCACAGTCCTCTACTATGGCTAATGCTTGGCTAGAATGGAGGTTGCATGTGTCTCAATATTTCGTGTTGAGTTGAAAGCCTGTGGAAGTCACCCAGGTGCTTTGTTGGGAGGTGATGTTCCTCTTCTGTTAATTGGGAAGAAACTGGGAAGCACTGGTGCAAGATTAGGTGCTCACAAGCTGTTCATAGCCAGGTGTAATTCTACACAAAGGTGGGTTTTTTTCCCTGCTATTCTCTTTCTATTGCTTGCTTTATCTTCTCCCCTGCTATCTTAGCTACCAAATAGTCCCATTTTACGTGAGAGCCTCCCCTTCTTCTGATTTTACAAAGAAAAGGAATAACTTTTTAAAACTACAGCATATTTTATACCTACGAGTCAGGCCAACTTCTGACCTGATGTTAGAGACTATCATTCCCGTGAAGTTAGTGATGCTGAATTTACTTTCTACCTGAATTTGTCTCATTTTGATATTGAGCCTCTTCGGTGGAGGGAAGAGGAGTCTTTTCTTTTTCCCTGAGAAATTAATATTTTTTTCCCACTTGTAAGAAGGTCCCCTTGTGCAGTTGTTTACTTTGGAGAACCAGGTGAGTACATGGCAAATGCAGTCAGCAGCAAATGTGTTCACATTTCACTACAAAGAACATATGAACTCTTTGTACCTGACACTTTACACAATATGCTCTCTGGCTTTAAGAAAACATTATTTCATGTTCTTACTCTAATCAGCCTTGTCTGCCAGCTCAGAGAACAGAGAGGTTCATTGTTATATGCAGCTGTCATTTGTTCCATCTCCTTGCTCTTTCTGACTTCAATATCTTTGTGGTATTTAGTGAAAGTAATTTTCAGTTAGAAATCTTCTGCCCTTTCAGTAAGTGCAAGTATAGCACTTCATCAATGGCCAAAGAATTCCAAGCTATCTGGGATGTATCAGGACAGTTGATAAAACCTCACAGAGCAACCTATGATAGTACATCCCATCATAAATAAAAAAAAAAGCAGAAAGGGCCTTTGTCAGTGTTTATCTGTAGCGCTTTTATTCTTTGCCCTTGATTTCCTCTTCAGAAAATTGATGCACCCTTAAATTGAAGCAGGAGGCTTGACAGGTGATGGTTAGTGTGATAACTGCTCAGATTTCATCAGCCAGTGTTTTTCTGGTGGTGCAATTGTAGGAACTTTCAGCTAGATTACCTGTCATCCACTACATCAGATAAAAGAGGGAGAGTTGAAAGATGCAGTTTTGCCACTGTACCTTATAGGAAATGAAAAGTGTGGGTGAGGTAACAGTAGCTGAAAAGAAGTACAATTATTTTCTAATCAGGCTATTCCGTCAAGAATGTCACTGCTGAAATTGGCAATCATTGGGCAGAATCCATTGTTAAATTTGCATTGTTAAACTCATAGGGGAAAAAATCCTAAAAGAAAGAGTCAGTCTCACTGTAGGTAGTAGCTCAAGCACTACTTTTGACTATCTGTTCAATTCATCTGTATATTGAAAGCAAAGCACAATCTATAGTTAGACATGAAAAATGTTCCTATTTTGAGTGTATTTCAATATTCTGGTTTCACTCTACTTATTCTCATGTTAGTTTTGTGTGAACTTGTGATAGCTCAATTACTTTGTAAAAAGTTTTGCTTGTTTTTCCAGTCATCCAGAAA
Source organism: Pedionomus torquatus (assembly GCA_013398155.1). NCBI lineage: Eukaryota > Metazoa > Chordata > Aves > Charadriiformes > Pedionomidae > Pedionomus > Pedionomus torquatus. The sequence continues at coordinate 202,168 of VZRU01017231.1, read as the reverse complement.
ACTTTATTTAAAAAATAATGCATTCTACCAGGACCAAATATGAAATGTATATACTTTTGCCCACATTTCTGTACTGTGAATGAACTTGGACTGTTTTCTGAATGCATGAAATTGTTATATGGACAAAACCAACCTAAGTTCAGTTTAAATTAACTGCGCTTTAGAAATTTTATATTTTTAAGTTCCTGTACTGACCTCATTCTGTGCTTTAGCAATTACTTTCCAGCACTGAATTTCCTAAATATAGACCAACTCCAGTGTGTTCTGTGTTATCTATGCTTTGATTTATCCTAGTTATCCTCCCTAGTCTTTTATCCTAGGTAGCTGAGGTCTATTGTGAGTTTTCCTGAAAATGATGACATGCTCAAACTCTAAAAAAGAATAAAATAAAAACATAACCACTGGTTTGTTAAATAGCATGATTCCCCGTACTGTAGTTGAAGGTCTGTCAGTAATTCTATTATAAATGCTTATTTTTCTAAGGCTTACGCAGTTTAGCTATGAAAATTCTCTCTGGGGTGAGACTTGGCAGCTGAAGGTTCAGCATGTGACCACGGCTATGCGTTGCTCTTATTTTACCAAATATTCTCAATTTGTTAAAAGATTTGTTGTCAAAGTTATAAGCAGAAAGCAATTCTGGAATGCGCGGAAGATTAAATCTACAGTCTCATAATATTTTGTTTGTGCTTTTGTTAATAACAATTCTGTGCTCTACAGTGATTCTGAGAGAGAGATTTTTTTATTTCTTCTTTGTAGATGGGTAATCGAGGACACTGAGAAATTAAATGGATTGGCAAAAAGCATCAGCAGGAAGAAGTAATGTTTTCCCCTAGGTTCTTTGCCTTTGTCACTATTTTAACCTCCAAATGTTTTCTGTAAAGGAGTGTTGACCCGATGCAAAGCTGTTCAAGCTGGAAACCACTAAAAATACTATTCATAAAAGAGGGGACAGTATTTTTTGCATATCCAGAGCTGAAATATGCACTTTTTAATTCTCTATTAAATAGGAATTCTTCAGAAACAATGACACTAACATGGATTTCAGGTTTTTACTGATAAAGGATTGTGATAAAAATTAGGAGAGGACTCAGAGAACAGAGGAAAAAAAAGCATGGAAAATCTGCTTGGAAGAGATGAAGAATGAGATTCATGGAGTCAAGTCTGCCTATTGAAGAAGAGATAAGGAGGTCACGTCCATAAAATTGTGTAAGGACAAGATAATTTTAATGACAGGATGTTATAAACAACTTTATAACAACTTGTTATAAAGGGATTTCATGATTTCTGTCATTCAGTTGTTATAGCGGGCCGGCCACTGACCAGCACTGCCCACCTTGTCCCTCAACCAGAAGGTGACCATCCCCTCGCAGAATCAAGAGGGCAGAGATCTCTCCTCACAGCGCACAGTGCTTTGGTAGACCAACATAGCAGCACTTTGCACCAATAAGCTCTGAACGGTGTTCCTCGGGGAACAAACATCTGCCTTCTCTGTCCATCTGTGCTTCCAAGGCAATGGCCACCGTCAGAGGAGTGGGAGATCCAACCAAGGTTGGTGACCTCCAGCAGTGAGGATGGAGGGAGGGATCGCTGCAGGTACCTACCTCTGGCACAGACGACGCTGCAGGTGGTAGGGAACCTGCTCAGCCACCATGCAATGTCTGACAGGAACCATAAATGAAAGCCCATCAACAAAGATCATACGAAAGGTACCTGTTTTTAATGGAGGTAATTAGCTGGTCAGTTCTTTCTATCTTGTATTGAGCTCTCTGGTTCTGGAAGATCAAAAATTGATCTAAAAGAAAAAAAAAAAAGACAGATGTAGGCTGTAAATTTACTTAGTGTATCGAGCACAGGAAAGCATAGAAGATGTTCTCGTTAATGTCTCCTGGTTTTTGCTCCATGAGACAACAGAGGTGGCAGTTGGGTCCATGTTATCCTTGCCTGTATATAAAGGAGGAGAGATCTTTCTTTTTCCACACTTCTTTAGACCAGAAGTAGTCAAGAACAGGTATAACAGCTGTCATAACAGACTATGAGCCATGTTTTTCCTATACTTCTGTGATTGAGAGTAATTTTGCATTCGTTTGCAAGAATAATAATATTTTAGTGGGTTTGTTTGCTGGTTACCTGTGTGTCGGATTAGCACATCTTGATGTCTGGCTCAGTAGGAGAATAGCATCAAAATAAGAATATTGCCCAATTTTTCTTTTTACTGAAATCTCTTTTCAGCTCCCTGGAAACAGAAAGGGACAATAAAAAATGGATGTAGACTATGTAGAGGGTTAAAAAGCATATACATGGAATTGCACGTATAGTTACTACTAATAATTACACTTGTAGGACTATGAGGTGATCTAGAAGGTGGTTGAACCAGGCTGTGGATGCTTGCTTTTCCATCAGCAAAATGAGGAAAGGCCTCTAGCACCAACTGAGTGGCTTGATACCCTGCGGTATGCACAGCTTTCCATAGGGGTTTAAATGCTAGAACTGAGAGTAACATCATCGAAGAGAAGGCTATTTTGCTGACACAAGAGCTAGGCAGGCTCTCAAGAGGCTTGCAGTCTTTTTAAGCGAGGTAAAAAAAATGCAAGAGAGAATAAGTCAAAAACCACCCACCTAAGAAGACAGCAGTGGTCCATGAGTTACTGCTCACTTCATTTGCTGTCAAGTAGACCAAGTGAAACTATCCAAGCAGACTGCAGCTTCCAATTTTTAGAGACCTGGACAGGGCATCCTTTTTGCACCTCTTTCTCCCCCTAGATTTAGCTAGTGGAAAGGACTGCTCATTTACTCAATGCTAAGCTATTTTGTATACTATTATTATTATAATTGTTACATTTATGAATGATTAGTGTTAGAGAAGTACTGCAAAGATGCAGTACAGCTGCACTAACACATCCCAGTTTGGGCAAAGATGCTTATTTAGATGCCTGAGTACAGCAAAAGACCAAAAAGATAAATAGATGGCAGAGGGGAAAGAGCAGCTAGAGGCAAAGTTGTTTGAGTTTATGGAGCAGAACACTGACTGACCTAACTTTTTGACTCAGTTTATTACTCTGATCACATCCAGGCATTGTACCTTTCTGTTGATAAAGTCCCTTTTGACTAACAATATATATCAAATAATTGGTTAAAATTACTTCATTCAGTCTTTTTTCCCTTGATGATATCACTGAGCCACCTTTTAAATGAGACACATGGTATAAAAAGAGAGATTTGCTAAGATTGCCAATAGGTCTTACAAGATAAAAAGAAAAAATGCATGAAGAGAAGTAACTAGATAAAAGATAAAATAGCAATAGGGTGAGTAGCTAACAGGGATGCAAACAAGGTGCTACGGTGCTGCACAGCAGCATAGCAGAGTTCTTGCTGAAAGAACAGACTGAAATGCCTCCTGTTTCGCATCATTACAGTGCAGCAGGATGTGCTTATACATGCCATTAATTTATACAGGCTTTTTTGGCCCCCCCAAAACCAAATGTTAGAATTAGCCATCTACTCACCCTGTCCATAAATCAAAAAGTGGCTGAAATGATTAGGCTTGATCTGCAGCCATATCCCACTGGAAGATCTAGTGGCTTTCAAAGGCTCTTGGAGTACATTAACCACAGGGTTCTCTTCCCAAGAAGGATATTCTTAGCTGCTGCTTCTGTGCCTCATATTTTTACCAGTTTGGGTCTTCAAATAAGGTATCATTAGGCAGAGCTGAGTAGCTGTATATTTTAGCACTGATACACAGAAATAATATCAAACAAGTGCTAACTCATTGTCCACTATACTGGGGACAGTGCATGGAGGGGGCAGAAACAGCACAGCATTTTCACTTTAATTGGAAGCTTTAGTATCTAAACCCATGAAGTCCATTAGTATGTGTTCTGTTCTGAAAAAATATATATCTCAGGGTGTTAACAATTTTTCTCAAGCAGAGTATTCACTGGACGATGGCTGAACTGCTGGGTTTGCATGCCCAATGGAAAGAAAAACAAAGACTGCTTCAGTGTTTGAAGGAGGGATTCAGTAAGTAACCAAAAAATTGTCAGAAGAAAATATGGGACATACCATGAAGTTTTGGGTTTGAAAAGTGATTGTTAGTTGCTGGCTTCTCATCCACATCTTACTTGACCTTTTCATTCACTGGTAATACTAATGCAATCTTGTCAGTAATATACCGACTGCTCTCCTGTACACATTGTTGGGTATAAAAACTTACTCAGTTATGCCAAATTCCACATAAACCTTACAAGATCAGAACTAAAGACTGAGACATCAGAAATAGACTTATAATCAGATATTGTCATTTGGTTAAATGCTGATGAATTTCAAGAACTTGACCCCACTTATTTTCAATAGACTAGACTGTGCTCCCCAAACTGACTTCAAATCTCTTTGAAGCTGTCAGGTTACAGAACAAGACAATTCAATAATTGTCAAAAGTTCATTTGGAGCCTTTTCTTAATTGAAGTTATCACAAAGTAGTTTTTGCTGAGGGCTAGAAATCTCTGCTGTTACTCTGTGGCTGACAAAATAGGCACTATTGTCTGAATTGTTACAGCCAAGTCTTCATTAGTCATTTGCAAATAATTATGCGCATGTATATTTTCTATACAAAAAGCTATCTTTTGTACGTGGATGACTATTTGGCTTTATACATAGTGCTTTTGGTGCCTATACTTGTGGTCTAATAAGAATTTTATGCCATTACAGTCGATGTCTAAGTTTGGAGGCTTGTTTGAAAAAGGCTGAAAATGTGACCCTAAGATGTTGGTATTGCTCTGTACTGGAGGCTGACTCTTTTCATCAGTTCAGTACAGGAGAATCCCATCTCACACCTCTCATGCAGCCTGGAATCCTCTTCTGCAATATCTATTTATTTTTTAATAATAACAAAACCATATAAATATTTATATAAAATATATAAATTAATACTTTATATACATATATATGTATTTGCCAGCAATTCAGTCAGTAGAAAAAAACAGATACATGACTTCCTAAATTCTGTTCAGGGTTTTGCATCGATATCTTGATAAAAGACAGCAGGAGGGCTGAGGATTTGGTGGTTTGGTTGGTTAAATTTTTGTTATTTCTAGCAGAGCTATGTTTGTTTTGAACAGTGAGAGGACTTTGCTGGATAGTCCTGTTACCTCTTTTCTTAAGCTATTGGTTTAAAATTTGGTTTTATTGATATTTTATGAAGAAATTGGTAACTCAAAGCCCAAACAATTTTGGTTTTGGCATTCTGAATCTGTAAGGATTCTACAAAGAAAGGGCAGAGTGTAGATCTATAGAGTATTAACCATAAGCATGAATTTGTGTTCACAGTAATAATTTAAGCTGAAGAGCCTGTGCAGTCACTGAGCAGATTTTACATACGATTTTGCAGTTGTGTGTGTCCATTGCCATGCTAAACTCTTAGACACCCTTTGGAGAAAACTTTTTATACAATTCCTAAAGCAGGGATTGACAAGATGGGTTGTAACTGGCTTCAGTGTTTAACAAAGCTGCACATAAAGAAAGTCCTTGAGCAGCACGCATCCCGAATGTCCCACTTATATGGGAAAATTTTGTGAGGTTGGTCATGGAAAAATTGCTGCTCTCTCCATGCAGATGCGCTGATGTGGTTAGGAAAGCAGCACAGCACGTTAGCATGGTCCTATTATATGTTTCTACTGAAAAGGAGCAAACGGCTTTCCCTTTTCCAGACCTCAGCTGGTTCCCAGGGTGTCCCTGTCCCCACATACTCCCCAGCGCTTCTGGTGGAGGGCGTGGGGCCAGCTTGGGTGTCTCTGTACACAGGCAGGAGACACCCTAAATATAAGATGAGAAACAACAGATGGCTACAAACAGATGGGGGAACCTAAGTAACAATTAGATGCTATTGATCAGTATGATGACCGTTCTTAGGACATAGTGACATTTCCTAGGGTTTGTCAGATCCACTTTAAATGGGGTTCAAACTTTCTCTGCTTTTTTTAGGCTGCTGTTCCAGGGGTGAATTTGGCAGGGTGAAGATGGAAGGAAGAGTTAGATGTCCTTTGGCGTTATCCTGAGCACTAGAAAGAGCTCAGTGCCTTTATATATGTCATGAATTGGATACACAATAGGGTACACAGCCCCAGTCATGGCTCCTGTGAAAGTGGGCTGGCAAAAACCAGCAGCAAAATAGTCCACTGCCTGGGGGTGAATTAGATGTTACTGGCCATAAAATCAATACCTTCACCCTGGTCAATCTTCCAAAAAGCTGTGGGAGAAACAAGTCCAGTTCCTGATTTTCTGCTGACGAGGTCGAATTAGACCCGAGCAGCTAACAAGGCTGGGAAGAGGACTTGAATAACCATAGATGCAAATGTGTTGGTCTTCTTGCTATTCAGTGATGATTTTCTTTTCTCTATTTCTCTCCTTCATCATAGCTACACTCTTGATACCTAGGTTTAGTTTTCCGTCTTTGGTGTTCCTAAACCTCACTTATTTGTAGACTTTTACTTTGTTGGTACCTTAGCTCTCGGGTATATAGTGTATGTAGACATATTGTTTTCTGAAAATCAGTTTTCTCAGTGTTCAGATATTTTGCTGCTCTTCCGTACTACAGAGCTCATTTTCTTGTGATTTTTTTCCCACTAACATAGTGACCACAACAGCACGAGACCCTGGCTGGCTGTAGACCTCTAAAATCTTGCGAGTTTCTTTAGTTTTTTTTAAAGGCTCAAAATCATCCCATGAATAAAAGGAAGAATAAGGGCCCCCCTCCCCCAACCACCTGCAGTTAGAAAAGATAAATCCATTATGTTCATATTATCATTGTGAAAAAGGCTAAGCATCTCCTGAAAGGGGTGTCACTGTTCACAGTCAGGTGTAGGACACGGCAGTCGATGGATGGCAGGCCCAGGCCAGCACGCCAATTCCTCTCCCGTGTTCATCAGGGCTGTAGAAAAAGGCTGACTCCCTACTCTGTGAAGCTGATGCATGGGCAGCACAAAACAGGCTTGGTTTTCCTTTTTTTCTTCTGCCATTTTGCATTGCCAATTAATGTCTGACTCCGTCATTGAATATTCATGCTTTGGATTGTTTTTCAACAAATGTGTTGGGAATTGTGTCTTTCCAGTCCAAACCTCATTTTGTTACAGTATTTCCGCCTATGCTTTTAATCTCTCAGGGTGCCTTTGTATTATTTGTCTTTGTTCTTACTGGTACTTTCAGCTCCTCCTAAATTACTATTGTTAGCTCATTATGATAGCGAATTCATTAAGATCATTACTTCTTTCAGATTATTACCAAAGATGTTAAGCAAGACAAAACTATTCTCTCTACACAAGTAAACCTCCTGGAACACCTCTCATCAATGCAACACACTGCCTTTTCCTTGTAGTCACTTCCCAACACACAAAACCATCTTTTTCTCCAAGATTATATGAATCGATTTTTAAACCCAAATGCTGTGAGATGCAGCTTCAAGGCTCTAATGAAATCCACATAGGTTGGCTGCATTCTTTGTGTCCCACTGCCAGCAGCTCCATCCAACAAACATGTATGTGTCAGCTGGAGGGATTCCTCAAGTGAATAAAGTTAAACATGTACTTGCAGGACTAAAACCTTATTGGTCTTTTTCATTTTTATTTTTTTTAAAAGACATCCAGTTAGCCTGGGAAAACGTGCTCTCAATGAACCTGAGTCAAAGGTTTCACATCCTCTAGATATCTAGTGAGTTTATTAAAATTTCTTAATGTTGGTCATTATTTTATTTAGGTTAGATTTTTATTGTTTGGATCACTCTTCCCCACTTCCCCCACAAAATCATTCAAGTATCATTAAAACAAAATCATCAAATGTGCGTGAGTAGTGAATTCTCATATTAACCAAGGATATGTAGTTCCTCTTAGCTGGTTTAAAAATTTCAGAATTTCACACATAATTTCTTTCAAGCCTTATATTACTATTTGGATAAGGGTTTCCCTTATTCTAAAATAGCAATTTTTGCTTTTAAATAAACTTTCTTAGCAATTATCTTACCTGATCATCATTCATTTGGAATAATTCATTTTGTATCCTTCTTCATTTCTGTTTCCACTGAATGTTTGTGAAAGCTTTTAATATTGTGCTTGACTCTTTGGCCATTCCCTCTTCATTGAAGGTCCTAATATATCCCACTATTGTGGCACAGTTGCTACCTGCTGGTTTATTTAAGGTAGCTTTTGTCATGGACTCTTAGGGTTTTTAGCAACTTTCCTTACAGTATTCCTCTCAGATATTCCCCTCCCCAACCTTTTTTAACAGAGAACTTGATATTTGGCCAGATTTCTTAACCCAGTTCCTGATTCCCCAAAATACTACCAGCTTTCCCAGAGCAATGAAGAGAAGAATGGCATCATTGAAACTTGGGATGGGAGGCTGCGGAAAAGGACAGTCTTTTGCCTCAGCCTTCTCTCGAAAGACTCTCCCTTGTTGTTTGTTGCTTGATTTTACTCTAATTCTCTCTATTCTGCATGACTTGGTAAAGGGTAGATTGCAAACATAGCACACGTTCACCAGAGCAATGTTTGGACTTTGGCCCTTACAAGGTGTTAAAATGGAAACAGTGCTGGGTTTTTACAGATACATGTCCATGGGCATCTTCTCCAGACTTGATAGCTTTAGTACCTTGTGACCTTCAAACCCAACCAGTCTCACTGGGAACTGTGTTATGGCAGTGTTAGGATGCTGCTATCACAAGGGCAACATATTCTTTCCAGTTCTATACTCTTTCCCACACCGTTATGATTTACAAGTTATGCTATCTTTGCTCAAACTTTTCTGGCAGTCTATAAGACATTAGCTCCCTTGATTTTCTCATGGTTAAAAAATTAACAAAAAACTGCAAAGAGCAGAGCATTAAAAAGAAATTGTGTAGATGATGATACTTTATCTTAATTCCAGAAGCAAAATACAACAAGACCTTTTGCTTTCTGTAAATTGACCTAGATCCACCCATTTACCTCTGGATCTGATCTATAAAATTAAGAGGCAAGACTAAAAATCTCACATACTCTTCTCTTGGTCTCCTAAATAATGGTCTATATGAATCTATATAACCTGTGGATACACTTAATCTTAATTTTCTATCAAGCAATCAATCTTTTACGAACAGAAGGGAGACCACATCATTTTAACACAGTATATTGTGTTTTTACAATTTTCTTGCAACTAAATAAACTCTAGCTCAAAGTACATTATTTCAGCTTTACTCCAGAGTCAGAAAGTACATCTATATGTTTTATTATTGATGTAACTTGAGAGATGCATGTTAAACCTTTTGTTTAAAGTACATTTAGAATTAAACAGGCCATATTTAAAGTAAATTATCTAAATAGATTTTGGAAGGAGAAAGGAGTCTGTTCATTTTAACATACCTTCAGAAATATTTTACTTCTTGATGATGACAGCAGCTCTTACTGACAACTATTAATACATTATAAACACCCCATCAGAGTTATATAAAAACATGTCAGTTTTAAAGAGAACATCTTTGACAGCAAATTTTCTGATTGTGAAACAGCTGTGCCTCCAGTACAATGCATTAAGTAGTTTATTCCTTTTAGATAGTTAAATTGTGCATGAAATGTTGCTGGCGCAAGGGCTCCAAATCTGGCCTGATTAGCGAACATCTGTTACATTGGAAAAATTCATGTCTACCCTAATTAGCTGTCAGGCTGATGTACATCAGCCCTGATGGTGAGGGATCCTGTGCTGTTTAAGTCAAACAGGTTTCTCTCCTATCCCATCACCTGCCCTTTCAAATCTCTTCCTCTGGTGTGTTGCTGTAATTAGAGATTGTTGGAAATACAATAGAGCAGGTTATGGTCAGTTATAGTCCCATCTGTGCAATTTTTTTATTCCCACAAAACTTACGAACTGACATAAAGCAGTCTTAGCAGCCAGGCTAAGAGGTCTATATGTTTTTTTTAATCCTAATCCACTCAGTAAATCTGAAGACTTTTGATTCTCCTAAAGCCAACACTTTGTGATGACTGAAAGAAAATTGATAATGGGCTTATTTTTAAATAAGGGTATTTCAGGGTTGAGCAGGAAGTGTGGCAAGGAATTCAAGAAATCACATGAAAACAGTCTTCCCTGCTAATGACACTAATCTTTTTACAGTCTAAGCAAGTAGTTCAGGATATGTTTACTGGATAGAGTAATACTGGATGCAATACATCTCATGTATGTAAACACATGTATATATATATATTTAAGTTTCCATATTAAATGGCTATCCTTTAACTTGGTGTTCCAACATTTTGAATATGTTTGGGGGGGTTCATTTGTTTGTAATGCTGTGTTATTTTATTTTGTATAGTTAGAGAGAACTTATTACTATGAATGTAGAAACATTATTCCTTAATGGTGTACTAAGTTTCTTTGTTTTATTCTACAGTCCTACAATAGAGGTACCAGCTAAATACAGTAAATCCTCAGATGGCGTAAATTATTGTCACTCTGTTAGAGAAGGTACACAGGCTTAACATTAACTAACAAATCTAGTCCTATTCAATGAAAACAAATTGGTGTTTTGATTACTGGCTTTTCCCTGTCTCCCAGCAGTAAGGACTAAAGCCAAACTGAGAAACCCGTATTTGTTAAACTACTTTCTTTGGCTTCTTCAGTTCACATTTGCCAAAATATAGTTCAGCTCTCTGTCAAAGGTCATGGTTTTCTTGATCCTACAATGGTTTTAGGCATGTACAAGCAAAGTATTAAAATGTGTAATAGACTAATTAGTGGCACAGTAATTCAACTTCATTCATATAATTTCAGATTAGGATCTAATCCTTTAATTTCAATTGTAAGTTTGCAGACCATTAGCTGAGTGGCAACTGGTTCCATGGGGATTCTTTTAAAATATTATAAAAGGAATTATTTCCCACATTAAGGCATCTTCTTTATTATGTCGCCCTATGCAGGGAGCTGAATGGTGAAAATTTAGAATTACATAATTTCTGACCAGACATCCCTTAAGAGACAGACTTGTGTCATCTCCTCTCCTTCCTGTATCCTCCAGAAAGAAAAGCAGTGTCTCTGCTGGTTTCCAATAAAAGAATTCGTGTGGAGATCACCAGCATGATTTTGCCAACACCTCTGCCAAAGAGTTCCTGCAGTAGTTCTGCTTCTCTCTCTCTCCTTGGTTAGTTGAAGGGCTGGAAGAGAGACTGTGATGTCAGAATATCCTTTCCTGAATCTTCTTTGCCCACTTTCAGGCTTACTGTTCTCAGCTCCCTTCTTTTTTTGCTATTCTAAGTTTACATGAAAAGATGACTGTATTTACACATCCTTCAAGAAAATAGTTTCTCCTGTAAAGCAGTAGCCAGTCTGATTTTGAAGAACTGCTATGAGTAATTAAGAGGCATAAATTCTGTAATTTTCAATTCTTCATCCAGCTTGCTATAACTACAAGGGTGACTATTCACTCTTCAGCATGTGCCAGTTTAAAATGGGTTCCAGGTATTTGCTTCATGTGTTGTTTCAAATGTTGTTGCAGTGACATCTCACTGAACTTTAAATTACTACTGAACATTGACTTTTACATTAAATGGTGTCTATAAACAGTGATCATGAGAGGAAGCTTCAAACCATAACTGAGATGCAGTTAAAGTTGGTTGTAAGTGCTTCAACTTTTGAATTTGTAGCTAAGGAAAGAGTAATTGCTTTGCACAAGTTATAGCAAATATAATATATAGTGAAAAATATTTCTCCTTTTGGCCAGCTATGCATGTTAGGTATATACATTCTTGTGATGGTCAGTATTGCTGTTCCATTGAAATATTAGAACAGAACACTCTGTAATTAAAAGGGATGATCCAGCTGATAAATTCAATGTATATTATAAAGGGAGGCAAGTAAACGTGGTATTGATCATGTGCAGTGGTACCAGTCAGCCAGGGATGGTGAAGCAGCAGGTGGAAGAGTCATCCAGGTGTGATTTACATTTAGATATTAACTGCAGTTAGGATTTTCTAGTAGTATTCCCTTAGCTGAAGGTGGCACTTTATTGTCCTTAATGTTAGAGATTTGGCAATGAGACACGTTGAAGATTCTCAGAGTTTTTGGAGCCATGATGCTGAGGCACAAGGATGGGAAACAGTGAAAAAAAACCAACAACCAGATAGTGCTGAGATTGTCAAACGTCACGGTGGTGCCACATTGCATGGATGGGAGAAAGACAGGGAAGGAAAATATTGTAAAAAGCAAACAAATAGAAGAGACTGGGAAAAGAAACAGAGGAGCCTTGCTTCAAAATAGAAGTAGATTGGAATTAAGGTGCTATAGAACTGCGGTTGTATGTGTAACATCGGTGAGGGATGGGCACTGAGGGAAGCCTGCAAAAGGAAAGTTCAGCTGAAAGGCTTTTGGAATAGCAGCAGAACCCTGTGAGCAGTTTAAATGTGTATTTCTCACACTGTCCTCATCTGCTGCTTATTGTTCTATGGAAATCGGAGGAGTTGCATGCAGTTTTAACTGCAATACTTAATTTGTTTTGTTCTCATCAAAATATTATTCAAATTATCAAAATCTAGCAAATGTCTGGTGGGACATTTCAAACACATCAGAGGAAAGCTAGGTATATCTAATATTTGCACTTGCATCGTATTTAACCAAGCAGCTAATGCCATTCAGAACTGCATATAGCAGCCTTCTTCCTTTTGAGAGACACAACAAAAGATTGTTAAGCATTTTTCACTGGAGGTCTGGTGAAATGTTTTCTTTCTTATCAGTTCCCTAGTGCTACCAGTCCTTAACAACTGCCTGATGCTGTTCCAGGCCAAGCATTTAAGTGACTATAAGCTGTGTAGTAGTTACGGATCTGCTGCGGTTCAGTATGCAGCGTGGTAATGGTCCTGTCACCTGAATAGCAATGCCCAGAGTAGTTCACTGCATCAGGCATTTCTGCCTGCATGCACGATGTAAAAAAAAGATAACTCTGGAAGCTAACAGCACTTGGCTTCTAGACCCATCAGAGTACACTTAGGGAGCTGTGAAAAAAAACAAAACCAAAACCTAATGGTAAAAGTCCTCTGGTTCTCTGAATCTAGCTGAATCTAGCTAATTTTCAGAACTGAAAGGTCTTAGGTGTCTGAACTCCTACTGACCTGAGCTAATAATGGTGACACTTTTTCTCTTACTAAAGTTTTGGGATCAAACATCTGACAAAGGAGACGCGTCATTTTCAGGATGTGATGTCAGAGAAGAAGTTGTTACTCTCCTGTGTGATGCCAGAGAAAGGCATTACTGCTTTATTTGGTGTTGCAGTTCACTAAAAAAGAATAAATCATTAAATATATTCCGTAAGTCAATTCTCTCTCACAATCTGACAAATTTATACCTGTCTTTAACGTGGGAGCCATTACATGAGTTATCAATGACTTCAAAAGACATCTTTCATGTTTTCTGGGCTTACACTGCTAGAGATGCATAAAGGCATCCTGCATTCTGCACCAATACCTGAGGGTGTACCTGCAGTTACCTTTTGAAGCCTTCTTCCCTAAACCAAGCCATACTCACACGTGCATCACCATGCAGCTAACACATTTTGATATAAATCTTGGCTATAATATGCATTGGAAAAGAACAGATCGATAGTTGAGTTTTATCAGTTTGGTTCCAATTCCCTGAAATGTAAAGTTTTTTAGAGCATCAAAACAAGTAAAGAACATACTCAAGTGCAAAATAGATTTGTTGGAAGAAGAGTTGAAAAAAAATACAAAATACAACTTTTGGGTTGACATAATCCAGGTTAAATCTAAAAAAGAAAAATACTTACTTTTGTAAAATGAGAGGCTATTTTATCACTCAGAGAATGTCACATCAATTGTAAAGCCATCAGCCTCAAGGCTTGTTGGTGATTGCTTCATATTTACTGTTAGTCCAGCAATGGAGATGGTACTTTTACAGTCTTTGGACAGACTAGTGAGTGTGACATTTAAAGTGTTGATTTTTGCAGCACTTATGTTAATTGTTGTAATTTTCCTGATGAACCACCATTCTGGTTCCCTGATGCAGCCAAGATAGTTTTACATTTTCTATGCAGGCCTCTTTGCCATTTGGTCTGTGTAGTGTCAGCTTCGAGTGCTACTGAAAGCAGACAAAATTGCAAGCAAATTGCATCAGATTGCCAACATTGTGAAAAGGTAAATTGCTTGCAAATCTATTTAAACCACTGCCCTATTTTCATCAGCTTCAGTACTTGGTATTCATGATTGCTTAATTGGCGACCTTTCCTATTGTGTAGTGCTTTATGGTGTAATGGAAAGCGATCTTTACCAAACCAATTACCCTTTTTTTCTCAGCACTACATTATTGCTGTGATTGCAACTGCCAGTCCTTTGTAAATGAACTTTCTGATTTCAATGATGTTTTTAAAATGTAAGATAGAAAAAAGTGGCATTCATATTGTGTGATGTTCTATTTTGAAGCCTCTTTGTAGTCACCATTGTCTGGGAAAATGGACTGAAGGGTTACACAGTACCTACAAATATCCATGTAACTATTATTAATATTATCATAATGTCTCCCTTTGTACAGCAGCTCAATTAGGAAAGGATAGGAGAAATATTTTGTCACCCTGTCAAGTGCACAGGAAGTGCTTTTGATGCCTCTTTTTTTGACACATACATTATCTTCACTAATAATACGAGATTCCTTTTTAAGACATGGAAATAAATATACAAATCTTAGCCGCTATGATAATTCAAATCACTATACATTTTCAAAATGTATTTTTAGAGAGTCTTAGCTTTTCTAGACATTTAGGCATAAAATATTTTGAAATACTGTGGGCAGTATAAATAAAGGTAAGTGTAAACCTTTCCTTGCGCTAGAACAGGGATGCCAGCTATTTGTCTTGTAAATACAAATGTAGTGAAAGAAAAATATAATTCACAAGCTGCGTATTATCTAGTTTGGTTTCAGCAATAATAGGATGCAAATGTTTGAACATGTTCCTGGGCAGAAAATAAAATGGAATTCTATAAAAATGACCATTCTCATTTATTTTTATAATGCAGAATAAAAAAAAAAAAAATACAGGATTCCAAGAGTTTGGTTTGTGTATTTATTTATGTGATTTAGGAAATTATATCGTTACTCATAAGTGGCGACACGGAAAGGACTCTACAAGTAATTTAGTCATTCCCTAATATGGTACTGTAAGTGCAAATGGATGCATCATTCTACCCCCTACAGTTAAGAATTCTGTTGTAACGACCAAAAATTGAAAGGAATTGTTCTACTCTTTGTCCTCTCTTTTCTTTTACCAATTAAAAAAGAGATCTTCTGACCAAGCTTTCTGATGATTTTAGCACTTTCGATGCAATGTAATGATTTATTTACGGCTGTGCTCAAGTAAAGCAAAGTCCTTTTATGGGTTTTTTTTTGGTATTTGTATAAGACAAATACCACCGAAATCTACTGTATGGCAGGGTGATTGTGTTTCAAAACAGACAGAACTGAGGAAGAGAGATTTGGAATTTCTCCTCTTGTCATATTTAGGTTTGTAGAGTATGTTTAGGTTTATCAGGTAGAGCCCGTTACCCTTCAACTTACTCTGGGAGAGCGGTACAGGCACCTCTGGGGGCTGACGTGAAGAATGACAGCATCACCTCAGCGTGGTGTTCCCTTCTTCAGTAAGCAACATGATGACATGGCCACGGTGAAGAAGTGGGCGATCAAACCCAGTACAGCTGATGCGCAGGAGTGAATCCGTAGCTGAAGAAAGCTGGTGTTGACGGAACCAAAAGGTGAGGTGGGGAGTTTGAACTCGGTGCAGCGAGAATAGCGTCGCTGCAAAGAGAGGCCGTGGGTTTGGGATGGGGCAATACAGGTTCAATAAAGCATCAGAATGATGGAATTGGTGACAAGATTTGGATAGGTGGATTCAGTGAGGTGAAGGACAGAGAGAAATCCAACAATTCATGGGTTATCAGAGTGAGCTGAAGGGTTTTGAGAGTTACTGTGTGTTTATAGGGAATGAGAGAAAATTCGAGGAGTTTGCTGCGGGGACTTTGTATTAGTCGTGAAACGCTGCCTGTGGGGGTGAAGAAGTTTCATGGCATGAAATGGACTCTGTCTCCATATTGTAAAGTGGAAAAATTCCAGAGTGCAAAGTTGATGAACAGAAACAAGGGGGTACTGTGTAGAACTTGCCCACAGTTCCCTGTTAGCAATTAGTTCTTTGTTGAATAATGTTCTTTTAAGACTTCATTGTTGCATTGATTTCAGTGTTGACTCTTTTGCCTTCAGTGCTATAAATGGAATAACATTAACATAGTCCCTGCAAGTAAATATTGTGATCCATGACTACACTGTTGTCCTGAATACACCTTTAAATGAATACATTTATTGGTGAACTATCAGCCACCTCTGCCCCGCTGCACTGATACGTTTGCATATGTTTATTAAAAATCCTATCGACAAAACCTTCTGGTTACTTTGTCTCCTTTATTACACATAAAGATTGCAAAATAATTATGAAATTAACAGATGGAATCCTGATGCTAGGATACGTGTGACTTGCAAAGTAAGAGCTAATAAATGCATTCAAAAAGGAATACATACTGCTGCCTTCTTAGCCATTCTATGGAGGAATGTCATTGAGAATTGCTGAGTTCATAAATGAAGGCATCCTTTTTTAAAGAACCTGTCTACCTGTATGTACAGAATACGTATGTTCTGGTTTTTGAGACACGTGACAATGAGCAAGATTTTGGCAGCATGACCTCTGTGATGAATGCTTCTGAGCTGGGCTTGGCAGACAGTGGCTTGGAATTGTACCCATCTTTGCATGTTTACTTCCCAAAAAGTTAAGTGGGGACATCACTGTAGTTTGAGCTGAGTGTGGATGACAGGAATCAAACAACATCTGGAGAATTTTTCTTGCAATGTTACTCAAAGTATGCCCACATTAATCCTACAGAGAGTACCTGTATGCTATTTTTATAAATCAATGTTATTTTTTATATGGATATACAGTTTTTACTAGTTATTTCATGCAAACAGAAGCTTCTTTAGAGCTTGGTTGATATGGAGTCTGGAGGGACTTTGTTTCCTTACATAAAACTTAATCTTTAAAAAGACAATCCCTCTATAAATTCTGTCATGCCATCAGCAGCTTGGTAAAACTTTGGTTAATTAAAAAATTGGGGACTGTTGGGAATTCTTTTCAGCTGCATATTAGAGGCTGGTGATAAGCATTGAGACATTGCTTCATACATCTCTTTTAAGTTTGTAAAGCTCTTTGATATTCCTTGGAATAAAAATGATACACAGATATAAGATATCATTTGTACTAACTTATAATTCCCATAGCAATGTGTAATCTCTCATGAACTTTATCAGTGTGACACGACAGCAAATTCTATCACAAAATTTCCGCATGTTCCTCTAAATGAAAAGAGGGTGTTCCTTTGTGACAATATTTGGTTTTATTCCCTCACATTTATGCCCTAGACTAAATTATAGTATTTTGTTTGCAATTTTTTTGTCATATCATGTTAGCCTAATATACCACTAATACCATTTTAATACAGAAATGTTAGTACTCCTACTCATCGGATGATACAGTACCTTATCACATTAGCCTGCTATGACTTTTTCTCGTGGTATCAGTTACTACTCTATAATTACATTCCTACCTTATTTTCAGTCTGTTAGACACCACTGTTGTCCACACTTCTGCGTCTGAGACCCTGCATAAACTCCATGTTGCAGAGTTTTACAGCCAAAGAGGTAGCATTGGTTTAGCTAGCAAACTTTAGTCGCGCATTTGCAGGTAACCAGGTCAGTTTGCTATGGCTATGCCTGAAAAGCAAACTTTTTTGTTTCTAATGTAGAAAAAAGGAGAAAGGAATAACATGCCTAGCGTAAAACAAGAAAAAGACAAATGGAAACTCTGCTCCCACCAGCAATGCCGGGTAACTGGAATTTCTGCTGTAAATGAATGAAGAAACCTATCTCAAAAGCAAAAGAAGAAACTCTTTGGTTTCTCTACTGTTCATTTTGTCCTCCCATAGTCTATTTCCCTATTCAGATAGACATATAAAACTTTAAAGAAAAAGGCAAAGCAAGGAAAAATCCCTGTGGCTGTGTTGGCATCTTAGTGACTGCAGCCCCCCTGCAAGAGGCTCTCTAATGATGCTCCCTTCCATGGAAGGAAATGAAGAGAGATTTGCTGTCCTAGACCAGCCAGCCTCTCACAGTCATTCTGGCCAAATTGATGAAAGCATTTGTTTCTCCTTCATTTTTTAATTTTTACCTTGTCTCGGACAAAATCTTATTCCTTGCCTTAACTAGAATGATCACAGAGTCACAGAATTGTCACGGTTGGAAAGGACCTCTAGGATCACCGAGTCCAACCATGATAAGAAACTTGACGCAGCAAATTGATGAAATGATGACTTGTGCAGTTGCCTGGACCACTCATGTACTCTAGTTGATTCTTAGAGCCAGATTATTTCCCATCTCTGTGTGCCCAGATTTGCTTCAGGTCTGCAACTGTTTCTTGCAGTCACTATATTGGACCATCCAGTAATACTTTTTGAAATAGTCTAGTTTTGCAGCTACAGCAGTGGAAGTTGGAAATGAATGAAATACCTGAACATATAGTGTTTTGCTCTACTAGAACTAGAACCAGTTATATTATAGTAATGCTTTTAGACCACGTTATCCTTACCAGGCCATCTTAAAGCTAATTCTTACTCCATTTAACCTCTCCATATCATTATCATTTCCTCATCTGTTCACTGATGGAGCATTCTGAATGTGTGAGACACACCAAATAAGAGAACAGCATTAGAGAGGAGAAAGAGGGGATGTGGTGTGAGACCAGCACAAGGTAGTAGGAGCCTCTGGTACAGGAACGTTTGCAGGTGCCTTTCTGGGCTCTGGCTGGTTAAAGCAGCTGGAGTCAGAGAGCTGGTACTACAAGGCTTCCATTTGGATTTGGGGGCCTCTTGGAGGTCCTCTTCTTCTCCAGCTGGGACTCTCAGCTCCCTCTCGCCTTCCCTCTCAACTTCATGTTCTTAAGTGGACCTCACAGCTGTACTCCAAGATAAGGAGCTGGCCAATATTTCTCCTGCTTTCAGATTTTTAGGATTTGCACACTTTTATGTGTGTTTTAGCCCAAGTAGGGGGTTTAAACTAACTCATTTATGATTATTAATTTCCCACATGTGGGTTTGGGGTTCTTCCCTTGTAAGTTATAGCTGGATGCCTTTGCACCTTTTCTCTAGCTGAGGAGGAAATGCCTATCTTTAGTCATAATACAATTGCCAGAGGTGCTCAGTTCAGCACAGTTAAGGACTGGAAGAAATGTTAACACCCGAGTAAGATCTGTATCATCCAGGATGGGCATTTTGACCCTTGAAAGGTGCTTTCTGTGCCTAGAATTCTGGTATTACTGATGGTTCTTTAGGTTCTGTGCATAAATGATTAACAGAATATGGTCGTTAGATGAGCTAGTTCACAAAGCATTGGGAAACTGAGCAGTTCTTTGTTGATTTTCTGACTTTCTATTTATTGGCAAAGTACCTTCCCCTTTGCTGCAGTGTGGGTCTGCAGTAACAAAGGCAGAAATTTCTGTTTGATAAGGCAAACTACTGCAGTTGCTTCATCAGTGTGCCCAGCTACAAGAATATCCGTCCTTTTGAATAACATTCTGCAATGTCACATATATTTTTGCAGTAAAATCTTCTGACCTTATAGTGCTTTTTGGGGCTTCATCACAAGTTCCATCAGCACCTACATTCACTCTTTTAAAGAGAAAATGTCATATGAGCTGGATCACATGGATCCAGCCGGATAAAGGGTTTTCAACCCTTTCAGTGCATAAATTAGAAACAGGGCCAAAGAAATGTGTTACCTGTTGCATGAAAGGTTTCTATTTTAAAATGAGTGTTAAAACTAATCTTTCACCTGCTGATTCCTGAATTTCCCAGAAGTTTGCTATTACTGTTTTTTAATTGTTTTAGTAGCACTAAAGTCATCATCCAGATTCCAGTTGTAAGTGTTTTGCCCAGATTTATAAATTAGACATTCACTCTGATTTATAGTTCTTTTGCAGCCCACAGAAGATTGGTTGCTCATGATTTCAGAGGAGCAGGTCTACCTCGGAAAAGAGCAGCCCGATGGGACACATTCCCCTCCAAAATTCATCAGGAATTCAGTCCATTCCTACCATAAACAAGTATTGACATTGATATTAATAAGTGTTTATCCATAACGATTTTACTTTCCTAACCCACTTTCAGTATCCTTCTTTGTAAAAGAAAGCTAAGGGCTCGTAGGATATTCAATGTCTTTTCACCAAGCTCTCTAATTACTGGTGAATTCAGTAATACACTTTTTAATTTCTTTGTGTAGCTGTATTGTGGTTTTATAGATTGATTGTAGCTTTGCCTACATGTGCCCTCAGGCTTTCAGAAAATGAGATTCATCATTTCAATGAATTTACACTAAATATAGCTCGATCAATTATACTACATTTCAGCAAAGAGATTATAGGAGGTCAACAGACTAAAGTATAAAGCCATTTTTTAAACACAGTGTAATTTCCTTTGGATAATTGTTCTGCCTTTTGAATTGTTAAGGAAGCATACACGTTCCTTTACTCCTGAAAAAAACCCACTGGTTAAGCAAGAAGAATTCCTGGAATTTAATGGGAATTCTGGTGCAAGTCTATGTGATGCAATTAGTAAGCAATCTCAGCAGTGCTGGTGATTAACATGCTGGGCTGCTTTCGTGGCATCTCCTCCCACACTGAGTAGCTGCTGTAGGGCACAGTGTGCTTCTATCCAGGTCTTCTCCTTCCACTCTTTCAGTTCTGGACACTCAAAAAGTTCTCTGTGGGATTAGAACCAAAGTCTCAACAAGTTGTCTAATGTCCTACACATGTAGAAATGTGGAAGGTCTCCCCTTTTTTCATCCTTCCAGTAGCTTCTACTGCTTTCCAGAAACATGTCATTACATTTAACATGTTTGTAACTGTAGAGCTTCAGTTGAAAACCCCTTGTAGGGATCTGGAGACCCAAAGTTTCTGTTCTTTGTGACTGGGGAAAGGAGCAAAACTGTCACAAAATGCACTTGGTAACTTTGCTGTAATATGTTAGGGGAGGGTATTGTGCAGCAGGTTATTCTGTGCCCTACAGACAAAGGTAATTTGAATAGTCTTTAATTGCATGGTCTCCGAAGGCGTTGCTCCATTGCATTTCTCATGAGTAGAGACAGTGGACACTATCCCACACAGTGGAGCTGAATGTGTGCAACAGCGACCTAAACGCAATTTGGGGAGCTATGACCTTTCTTGAAAGTGCAGCAAACTTCAGGGCTACATATTCCAGTGGTCCTGTCTCTGGCCTTGTACATATGGGATGCTGAGGTTTCTCCAGGATGGACAAGGACTGAGACACTTTTAGGAACCAGGATGACTTTCAGAACTGTTCATTTTTTTTCCCCAGTTGGTATGGTGTGTCTTGTACAGTCTGTTCTAAAGTTAGTTCGGGCGTATGAAGATGCTGAAGGAAATACAGCGCATGTGTTGTCGCACGTATTGCAACTCAGCCAGAAACATTCGTTTTATGCAGGTGGCAAGTGAAACTCACGGGGGTATTAAAGAAAAGTTTTGATGAGTAGTTGCACATTCTCCCCGCCCAAGGTCTGTTGTAGCATTTGAACTGTAAACTGAAATGACAGTCGCTTGCATGGCAGAACACCCAAGAGAGCATGCCAACAGCAATGCCACCTGTTATGCCTTGCATGACTAGTGAAAAGACACAGGCTCCTACCTGTGTATGAAGAGATATAATCATTTTCTTCTTTCACTGGTGCAGGAGATTCTGGCACAGATACCTTGTGTACATTGAAAGGTAAATATTTCCATTGTCTGTCTTGCATGCTGTAGCAGTAACTATTATTTCCTTCAGGATCTTATAATAATTACCAATAATTTCTTTTTAATGAAATATTCAAGCCAACACATGTAATTTAATTACGTCTTTGTTATTCCTTAGGTACCATTGGTTTTAAAAAAGTGAGATGTATTATTGACTGTGAAGTTTTAGAAGGCTCATAGAATTTATATATA
>VZRU01017231.1:123633-179811 GCA_013398155.1 Pedionomus torquatus | reverse complement strand
TATTCTTTACCAAGTTGCATAACAAACACAATGCTTTTCCATTAGCACTGCTTTATATGTGGCAATAGAAAGCTTTTTACTTTAGAAAAATCATATCAGCTTGAAAATATTTTTTAAAAAATTAAAGGAAATAAGATCAAGTAGAAAATTTTATATCTGTAAAGGGAGATGAGTACAATAAGTGTTCTAATTTACTAGGGAGCATTGCTTTAAACTTTCCTGAAGAACGTCACCTGCTGCTTCGGAAGCTGTCAATACAGATGCAAATGATTACACATTTTATAATTAGCTGTGAAAGTGAACCTCTCCTTTTCAGAAGCAGATGAAGATTTTGTGGTTTCTTTTCCTGTTGTGCGTAGTTCCTGTGACTCTGAGATTCAAAGATTTAGATGATTCAGCAAGGCTGGAATCCTGTGAACACGCTCCCCTCACCTGATTTGTGCTGCAGGAACGCGACATCACGGGAGACTGAGCTCCTCTCGCTCCCGTTGCACTGGCTGAGCAACTGAATTGCAAACTGAGCGACCCTGCCTAACTTTAGCAAGGGATGAAGTATTCTAGGAGTCTAAAATAAGGCTGGGATGAATTGCCTTCCAGGGTCCAATGTTTTTCTCCACAGATTGCTGAGGGAGGTTAGATGGCCAGCCAAGGCAGGTCATTTGTAGAATTCAGCAGTCAAACATTGAATTTTGTCTGTTGCCGCACTAACAAGACTGCGAAAGAGTCAGGGGTAAGAACTGAGCCCTGAGACCCAGTGGGAGACTTGTGCTCTGGATAATTTATAGTATCTTTAAACAGTGTGTAAATACTCAACATTGTCTGAAATAAAATTCCTTGAAGAGACTTCAGATGAGGCAGACAGAAGCAGACACATCCTGGATGACTAGTTGTATTTGAAATGCTTAACCTAATCAGACTTTGTTGGCAGAGTTATTCAATAGTTACTTTTTATATTAAAAACTAGGCCTTGGCCACTGTCAGAACTTTGTCTCTTGGAAGGTTAAGCCAGTCCGGTGTCCTTTTGGATAAATTAATTTGCTGATCACAACAAATGTCCGTATTAGTGTCTTCAAACAAAAAAATCAAAATCAATTTTGTTGAATTTAGAACTTGTCCCTATCCTCATTTCAGGATCATACTGAATTCTTCTCAGATTTATGTTGAAAATGGCCAGGTGCTCAGATAGCATGAGACTATCCCATAAGAGAGAAGAACTGGGAGCCTAAAAAACATACAGACAGTACTGGGGGGGGGGAGGGGGGAAGACACCTGCAGGGAAAATAAGTGCAATATCTCTCACAGAAGATGATATCTTTCTAATTTCTTGAGGGTTGGTCCCACTGTGTCAGACAATCACAAATGAAGGGAAAGGAGAAAAAGTAAAATAAATCAGCGCTCGTCGTACTGGTTTTTGAAACCATAGTAATTTACTGTCATAGTACTTGAGGGCAAATCATACTGAGGTGTCATAAATAAACCATGTACCATTTGTTTTTCTGCATGTTGTTGTATTTCTGTGTTTCAGAATTTGGATTGCAAGTCAGATATCTTTTTATCTTTCTATTCGTTTGGTATCAGTTTTGTTTTTTCCTCCTTGATTCAAAATGAGTCCAAAAATTACATGTTTTTACTTCCACTTGCATGAAGAATTAAGACATGAGCAAGCAGCAGAATCCTCTGCTACGATATGTGTTTACAAACCTTTGGCAACAGCTTCCATTCTGCTGGCACAAATAAGAAGAGTTTATATTTTTTGCTTGTTAATCTTCAACCCAGTGAAGTATGTACAAGACCCTTAATGAACTAGGAATGTAATAAGGGCAGTTCAAAGCCTTAGAAGTGTTGACTGTGTCTTCATGGATGTCATACAGACAGGTCCAACAAGTTTCATTTTGACTTAATCATTTTTTTTTTGTTGTTTTCACAGACCCGAAATGGTCTCGTGTGAAATATCCAGTGTAAATAAAACCCCGCGCAAGTGAGAAAGCAGTATGATGGGTTTTGGGGCATTCCTTATCCATTTTAGCTCTTGATCCATCAATGCTTTTTTCAGGTGTTGAAGTGACCAACAAAGCACCCCTGAAGGAGATGACAGGCAGGAATTTATGAAACCCCAGTCCTTCTCAGATACGTGCTGGCTCTTTCTCAACATGGGTCTTGAGTTTTAACTTGAAGTGAAATGCAGAAAATAGTTTGTAAAACAGCTTGTAAAAAGTTTTGAGTCCACAAGGGACAAACAGATCTTGAGGTCTGTAGTGCAGAAGCAACTTATTTTCCTTCTGCAGTGTAAAAAGTCAGTGGGGAGGCAACCCCCAGGTACAAGCTCAATCGTAGCGTGGCAGCAAGTTAACTTAGCCAGCAACTGCTCTAAGCGTCACATCTCGTGTCTTTTCTGTAATTATTGCATTTAATACAGCTAGTTACTTGCACAAAAGAGCTTCCGGATACAGCAATTTCCATGGAGGGCTGTTTGGGAATGTAGAGGCCCATCATTTAGCTCTGATATTGTTGGGTTGTCAGAATTGATCATAGCTCTTGACGGAACACCTCTAGCTTTTTTTTATGGAGTGCATCAGAGTGACATTTCACATTGTTTAAGTAGGAGTGATCTGTTAGTTTATATTTTATCTAAAACTGCGGAGCAGATGACC
Source organism: Pedionomus torquatus (assembly GCA_013398155.1). Classification (NCBI taxonomy): domain Eukaryota; kingdom Metazoa; phylum Chordata; class Aves; order Charadriiformes; family Pedionomidae; genus Pedionomus; species Pedionomus torquatus. The sequence continues at coordinate 177,160 of VZRU01017231.1, read as the reverse complement.
TCCCTCAGGGTCTAAATACATGAATCCTATGTGCATGTTATAATTAATAGTAGAGCTGGGAGAGAAATTCATAACAAGGGGCCGAAGAGCTGGGCAGAGCAACTTGTCAAAAAGAAGGAAATTCCACTACAGATTAGCTTATTTTTAAGCATGTCAAGCTCTACATACAAACATGATATATTGCTTCCTTGTAATGTCTGTTTAGGCCCAGATGCTCGAGGCACTGTCAGGGAGTGCTGTAAATTTTGTCTGAGTCAGGGCAATTCTGATTGATCTCTGAGTGTAAAATCGATAAGAAGACACTGTCATTTTCTTAAAGGATGAGCTAGAAAAGGAAAATAAATTAAGACTCCACTGAATGTCTATCTCCAGTGCTCATTAATTCAGTGTGGTCTGTACTTTGTTAATGTTATGTCCACAGCTTTAATCTTCCAGGTGCTCTTCCTGCAGATAGTCGACAGCAGCCCTTTATTATGTTATGTATATTTCATCCACACGTGGTGGAAATAAAATGTCTGCCCTCTTCTTTCCCTTAGCTCCTGATTAATCCATTTTATTATTTTTCAGAAATACATCACTTGGGTACTGATTAACTTAAAAATGGAAAGCCATTGTCTTTCTTGCATGTCCTTCATCAGAACTAACACACCGGCTGCTCATTTGTCTTTAGTTGTTACAGCAAATAATGACTACCAAGCATTTCCCCTTATGTAATATACTTCAGGAAGATTAATTTACTTTTGCTCTTTTTCTCTGTTTCTTTTTTGTCTACTAAGACTTTTTTGACATGTTCTTAACTCCCTCCCAGCTCCCACTCTCCTGCCGGCACTCTCCCAGTGCCGCTGCAGATATAACTCCATTCTGGACCGACTTTCCTCTATCTGATCTCGTGAGTATGAGGGCAGGAGCGTGAGGTGGCTGTCCCTTAAAAACAACAGTAGATTGTCACTTTCCTTCTCGTGCGCAAGCAGTTACATCAAAGTAAAGAGGGCCCCTAAGGTGAACGTACGCTACACACAGAAGTAAATATTACAGGATCAGACGGTGTTACCCTGAAATACAAGATTGTTTTTATTGCCAAGCAGTCATTTTCCCTTCTATGTGTCCGTTCTCAGTACAGCAACAACTTCTAAACATAAGCAACAGTTTATTTCATGCTTCTGTTTCTGCTTCACTCTCTGAACATCAGGACCCAAACGACTTTACTACCTCTGCACGTTCAACAACAGGGGCTGTTAATGATGAAGTATAGCATGTAAATAGTTTTTGGCAAGAAAAAGAAATATTTTCTCTTTTATCTTTTTTCACCTAACTATTCCTAATCACTAAAAATGTTATTTACTTACAACTTCATTATATACCCATAGGGTACCTTGATTGGGAAAATGGAGAGAGATAGTTGAAAAACAAGACCTCTTGGCTTCAACAAGCATTTAATTCATATTCATGAAGTATCTTATTCCCATTCCTTAACAAAACACAAAACAAGCCAATTAATTAATTTGCATGCAGAGGTCATTGGTGAGACTAGATCTCGGCCCGTCTGTTTCCTAGCTGGGCAGGCTTCACCTAAGCTAAGGGAACATATTTGATGATCTCATCAAGCAGCCTGTAATGTTTTATCTGAAAAGTATCCATCAGAACTTTTTTTTGTGTATTCACTGCATTCTGAATTCTTAGAGAAGCTCATAAAAGCTTTTAAAAGTTGCAGTAAATATATCTAGAACTGAGTATGTTCAGCTAAACTCTAAAATGTATGTGCTTCATCTATGTTTCTTTGTAAAGGGCTGTAAATCAATCGATAGGTCTTTTTTCTGGTTGTATGTCAAAAATTTATCTTTGAGAATAGCTCACAGCAGGTGGTAGTGCTCCAGAAGAAGTTGAGCTTTGATCCAAATCTACCACTCTTACTACAAGGCTACCTTCCAGTAACACCTCAAGTATGAAAAAATTCCTTCCCTGACATCCCCTGTCAAAATGTTTTTACAGTATTTAGGTTGTATTGTCCTTGTGTATGAGGAGGAGAGAACCGACTGCCTGATTTGCACTTGACTTGTGTGGCCTGATCCCCGAGCTCCTGGAAAGCCCTGACTCCACGAGGTTAGCAGCGACACTGGCATTGATATCTCCCAGATAAGCAGGCAAAGGTGAGGTCATGGCCAAAAAGCCTTCAGGGCAGAGACAGGATATACGGTCCTCTCTAGCATCATCCAAGCCACCCATCAAGATAATCTGGGTTTTTAAACACAAATAGCCATAAACTTCCTTCAGACAATAACATTCCACATTAGGAGGAAAATTATGATGAACTAAATGCAAAGGGTAGCCCCAGATACAGAATCGCCTCTGGGTTAGAGAAACACTGATCTGATTGTTGTCTGAATTACAAATCTGTAAACCCCTCTGACAGCCGGCTATTTGCAAAGGCAATAAGCATTTGTGATAGGAAAAGATTTCGTAGTGGTTATGCTGCCAAGCCACATACCTAGATCAGCTGAATTTGGGAGTCAGGTCAGAAAATCTCCGTCAAAACAGAATTGCTCCAACCAAGCGTTATTGAACAAGTGTATTTTTCAAACACATTTTGAATGTGACTGAAATACAGCAATAAGTTTATAAACTGTATCATAGTAGACATTTTTATACTGTCCTTGAAAAATGCACCTGTAGTTGAGTGGATGGAATGGATTTAATAGTAATATATAATAGAAATACACATAGTAAATATATAAAGCTATGTATATAATGCACATACCAAATGACAGTACCTGTATCCAAAATGCATTATATTTATACCAGACCCTTTACGTGCTTTCCAGAGCTTCTGCTATGTGAGTAAAGTGTCTGATATTCCAACCTGTGCAAGTTCATTTGCCCTCAGCCAGTTCCAAGGGTAGCACTTGGCATCCCTTGCAAGCGTCAAAATTTTAAAGACTGTGCACGTACGTAATTGAGGGCTTGAGCAAGCATTATTGTGGGTTTATTTTAGTAGAAAGGAGTGTTTCTAACTGTAGGTCTTTGTCTTCGGTGCGTATACAGGAGAAACGTGTAGATTTTTATGCAGGAAAAAAATTATACAGATAAAACCACTTTTATTACAAGAAGAAACAAAATTCACTGAAGTGATTATTCTGCTGGTTTTGTTATTCCTGTTAGTATTCCCACTGATTTAAGCAAATGAACCTAATGTTTCCTGTACTGTTCTTCCATCCTGTGACTAATCTAAATAAGCAGTATGTGATCCAAAAATCTATACTAAAATTGTTAGCAAATAAGGTGATAGAAATGTAGGACTGGGCCAAGGGAGAGCCAACAGTCCATATTTCCTCTGGGAATAGCGAGGTGTTTACTAGAATATATCAAAAGTGATGGTTACCTGCTTTTCAATCACAATTCTTGGCAGAGTTAACTACTTCCTGAAATACCGAAGAAGAGATGCCTTTACAGCTACACTAGGGATTTGTTTATGAGTCCCTTAAAATTTTGTTCAGTCAGACTTCGGTGGACTCCATGGAAACAGTAAAATCCAAATCAAGTTGTATCCAGCTAATTTAAACACCACATAAAGAAGTTAGTTACACAGAGCATATTAGCGTGGATCCGTTAATAAAGAGGTAATCATTTAAGAGATTAATCTGTTCTAGTATCTACGGTCACTTAAAGGTTTGGGATTTTTATGAGTACAACTGTGTCCTGGTGTTCTAAGCAAAATTATTTAGATGGCAGTCACCATTGATTTTGAGACAGAATATCGCTGCTCAACTTTACAATGAGGTGTTAGTTCCAGGCAATGAATAAATAGCTATCAATAGTGTTACACATTTTTCATGAGCTTTTGTTTAACCGTGTTTAGCTTCCTATCAAATAGGTTCAGGATAGACAGCTGAAAAGGAAGATGATGTGGAAGTTGCTGTAGGATAGGGGAACACAGAGCCAAAGAAGGGTTACAAGAAATGGATATTCAAATGACTTTTAAATGGTGCATTTGCCCCAGTGGCAAAAGATAAGTGTGAAATATGAAAATTAAGAATTTACATGAAAATCATAAAATTAATTTAGCAAAATTTGGATTTTTACATGGTTAATTCATCTGGGTCTGTCATATTGATCCATGAGGTTTATCATTACCATGAGAATCTGCGTAGGAAGGGTTTGTGCAGTTTGTGGAAGTATTCACTGCCTGTTTTGTTACTGTCTTGGACAATTTCTCTAATACCTTTGGTTATTAAAGATCTGGGAATAAATTTTCAAAGCTATGAAATTCATCTACAGGTTTTCCATGAACATAAGTGCAAATAGGTAGCTGGTATAGCAATCACAGTGTTTCATAACGCTCAGCACATAGCTGTAAGAACTCACTGCTTATTCTGAGCCGTAATTCATCGCTTCTTACAATGAATTCATGCTTCTTACATATGAATGTCTGCAAATTTATAAAAGGCTGGGTGCTATTGAAACCAACAGGTTAGTTTCCTTTGACTTCAGTGGGGGGCAGGATTGATCTGAGAATGTAACCAGATTGATGTTCTTTATGATTGTGCATACTGAGAACTATTAATGAGAACATGTTTTATAGCGTGTGTGTACCACGTGTGCTTCCCATCCCAAGAAACGTTGGGACTGCTGTACAGTTATATAGCCATGGTATGGCTGGAACACATATCCTTTTGGATAGGAATAGCAGCAGTAAATCAGCACACAGCAATATACACATTTTTACTGTATCATGAATCTCCTTTTCTACTGGAATATTTGAAACAGCAGCAGATGATTTGATTTTGTGAATTCTAAAGCGATGCTTGCTACAAGGTAGGATGTCTTCAGTAGTGACTGCTATTGGAGGACCCTGGTTTAGTGGCTTTATGAAATCATCAGAACATCCTTCCCCTCTTTGCAGTTTATTCTTAATCTGCCTTCGTTTTAGACACTCATTGAGGAACAGTTGAGTTTCTGTGCTGAAGCAGATTTCACCTGCCGTTTATCATTCAAATCAAGGTACCAAAAGAGAAAAAAAAAATCCTTCTCTGTAAATCACTCATATTAATAATCTTACATATTTGAAACAATTGCCTCTTCATAAGTCACCTTTTTGAGATAGCATTGTTAAAATGAGTTGTAGCCATGCTTTGTAATACACGTGTTGAACATTCATCTCACATATGCTGAAATAGCAACTACAGGACTTTTTCCCATCTCTTTTGGGAATCATCAACTTTTGAAAGCACAGCTGTTGCTTCAGGTAGTTTTGCTGTCAGTCCTTAATAAAAATGGAAAGATTCTCAGAAAAAAAGAAACAACTTGGGAGGGCGGAATGAACTCCTCTGTCAAGCATGCTGGTTAAAAGGTGTATTATTATGTTATGGAGGAATGGGGTTTGGGAGATTATTTTTATGCACGTTTTTTCCTTGCTGCCTGGCCCTTTTTCCATGCATTTTCAGTTGCTATCAGAATGCTGGACTGTAATGTGGTTTCCATGATTGGAAGATAAGTGCCTGATTCTTTCTCTTTTCTATGAAACACATGACAAAGAGACAGCAGCTGCACTGCTCCCCTTCAAATGCGTCTTCACAATCACTTTTTGCCAGCACTCATCTGCTCTCTTGCCTTCACTTAGGAACCCAACATTACTTCCCCCAAAACTCATCAGGAGCTGCTTATTAGCCACACCAAGCCCAGAGAGGGTACTGACATAACTGGGTAACTCCAATGATTGCAAGCACAAGTTCCCATTTGTGATGTATCAGAACAGAGACAAAAATTAATGTATTGCCAAGAGATTTTCTTGCTCCATCCTCATTCTATTAGCTCTTTAATTTCAGTTTTAATGTTGTTGTTGCCTTTACTAATTCTATTATACATCTATGTTTTGATACCCATCTTTTCTATAAAACCCTATACATTTCCATTGTATGGCCCTATAAGTGTAATTAACAACTTCCAAACCACGTTGTTCATGTTTCCAGAACATAGACTCCGTAGATTACAAAATATAGAGAGATTAAGGTTAGCTCTTTGACTAGGTACTGTCTTTGAGGAAATGAAGGCAGGGGAGTAAGATTTGCAAGAAATGCAGGAGAAGTTTTGCTTTCCCATCCAATGGGTTGTTCAGACTATTGGAATCGAGGTCCATTTTCACAGGTCTGTCACTTCTACCTGGGCTTCTGGTCTCCATGGTCCAGATGGGGCTCCTGCTCCCACATATCCCTATCTGTGATACAGAGTGTACTGGAACTGATTTGTTGGAGTCCTGCAGGATTTGTCTAGGAAACTCAGGCAAGATAAAAGCATAGCCAAGCCCTCTCTGTGTTCCTTGCATTCTGCTCCTCCTTGTTGCCAGAGTCTTTTGTTTTCTAAGATAGGTCACCTGCATTGGTGGCTAGAAATTAGCTCTTATCTTTATTTCCACTCAAGATCAGCCCTAGAATTTTACATTTTTGTAAGGCAGGGCTGGAATCCCAGGAGGAATCCTACAATCCATCATTTTTCTCCCTTTCACCTGCCTGTACAAGGTACCAGCATATAATGTGTAACACACCACAAAGCGGGAGCCAGTGCAATGAGTATTGGGTCTGGTTTCACCCCTGCAATAGTGTTGGTCTGTTTGTACTCCACAAACAGGATCTCTGTGAAGCAGGACCATGCTGTTTCTCATCAAATTGTCCAAGATCTCCTGCCTTTTCAGGTACAGGGAAATATTTTAGGTAGTTAAATGTCCTTAGGTATATGAAAAGACAAGAAAATTTGAAATAAATGCTATTATATAGTAAGCTTAAACAGAGTATATTTTGGAAAAGCATTTTCTAGAGGATAGAAATAAAAAATAAACATGGAAGAAGGAGCACACTTCAAATATGACAAGTGACCCTTAACTTCAGTGAAGTTTCCACCGCCTGTCCAACTTTCACTCCACAAAAGCGATGCTGGTATTCATAAACACTAGTGCTAAGTACATTTCTTCTCCTCTGGCATATTTTTTCTCCACTAACCAATGTGTTGCTAATTCTTCCACTCTCTACATCCAATTTCTCGTTCTTCCACATCTTGCCTTTTGTTTTTTTTTATGACTAGAAAAATCTCTCCTCTATCAGGAATAAAAAATCCTGGAATAATTTTGATCTTGTTTTCAAATGCCACAATGCTTTCTTAATTTTGCCTTTAAAGAAATATTTTGATTCTCCATTTCCTAGATTTGTCCTGACTTATTAAGACCATATGTGATGTTCTCAATGTTTTCAATATATTTAATTGCCAGCTGATTTCAAAGGAAGTGTAAGGATAGAGATAAATATTTGTGGGACAAGGAGAATGCCTTTCCTGCCTTCTAAAGCCTGTGCAGGTCCCCTCCACGCTTTGGGGAAGCAAGGTCCTGGAATTTGTCTTCCATTACAACTGAGGCACCAAAGTGACTTCACAGCAACTGCATTTTTATGTTGGTGCTCAGTATGCGGGCAATTAGAGTTCTGTGGGTACTTAATTTGTCAACCTGGGTCCCACAGTCCTACATCTATAGGTATATCCTGTCTCTGTGACATAAGCCTACCACAGGGCCACAAGGAGTAATATAAAATCTTGACCTATAGTACTTCTGTGTGAACAGGACCTTTCAATCAGGTCAAGAAACGTTATACTTCTCGTGTGTGCCTAAAACCTCCCTTCATCTTTGCCTTCTGTAGCTGATGCATAACAGAGCACTGTGAAGAAGTCTGATAATGATGGCCAGTAAGTTCAGCCTACCCCTTTTGATTTAAGGAGCTTATCAATAGGAAAGGGAGGTCCAGAACCCACCTAATTCATATATTTTGATGGATTTTATCATCAGGAGCTAAGGGGAGCCTAAGCAGAGTAGCTTTTCATTATCTTACCACAGCCTTGTCCTGAGGCTCGTTGGGAGATTTTTGAGCTGGTGCTCCAGGTTTGTATTTCTAGCTTTGAAAGATGCTGGATGTCACCTCAGGCATCTTTTAGCCTCCTATCCAGTTCCATTAGTATCAAGAAAGGAAGCTATCCTCATCCCAGTTATGATCCTATTTAACTCTTGCATGAGATGATAATGAAACTTACTGCCTTTACCATTAATTTAAATTCTGTGTTTTTCTGTCTTTATGAAGTGCCTTCTTATTTGTACTATTCAGGGAAGCTGGTGCTTTCAGTACTTGCTCCTGGGGAAAATGACCCTGTCAGGGGCTTAGAGCCAGAAAAGGATCTCATTGTGCCAGTTTGAATGCAATGTAAGGATAATTTAGGCACCTGTATCCAAGTGACCCCCAGAAATCCTGTTGGATAGTCCACAGAATTCAGTAGAAGCAGATCTACATGCCCTTAATAATGATGGTGCGTATATCTTCTCTAAGCCTGGTTGTAACCCAATTTTTTTGCTCCCTTTCCCAAGCCAAGTGGAATTCCCTGCTGCCTCTTGTTTCACCTGTGCCTTTTTCCTTTTTTTCATGACTATTGACTTCTGCATCCTTGCCTCCACAAAGAGTACAGAAAGTAGCTTTGGCTATCAATTGGCTACTTGGGCAGTTTTGTGGCTACAAGAAATTCATTTGAGTTGACCAGGTTTTTTTTATGAGAATGCTCTAACTAGTAGAAAGTGTTGCCTTTGCCAACCAGGTCTTCTTTTCCCATAGAGGTAACCTGAAAGTCAAGGGAGCAGGAGAGAAAAACTCTCCAATACGGTGCATCCTGGCCCCCATGCCTGGAGGAAGAGTGGAATTTTTTATTGGTGACTTGAGCCTGTGGCCGATGTGGGTTTGTGGCAGATCCTAGGTGCCTAGGCAAGGAAATTGAGGCTCTGAGCTTTGGCTTCTCCTCCTGGCAAAGGGGCATTTTGAAGTGGAGCAGAGTCCATATGTGAACCTGGCCCGAAGAACTGGATGAAAGGCATCCTTTATCTAACAGCTCAACATTTCCTTTGCCACATGAAGGTAAGGAGAGGTAATAGCAAGGCAGCCCTTAACGAGGTTTGATATTTCCAAATGTCATCTCTTCTGGTTTCATGCGCGCTCGTTGATTGTTCTAACATCTTAATTAAAAGTGTAACTCTAATAATGAACTTATTTTTAGACTGCTTCCCTGAGCAGTGCATTGTATCAAAGGACAGGCAATTCAGAAAGCAGTTAGCTGTGGATCAACAGTGACACAGAGCACTTGTGTAGTCGCTGGGGGTCAGTCAGTACATTTCTTTCACACTGGTACTAGTCAATCACTTTTTTTTCCAGATTAATTATGTGGCCTTTCATTAAAAAACATGGCATTCTGGTTTCTTGCCATTTCCATTTCACTTGTGGAAATAGACTTTGCCTGGGTGAATTTTGCATCAGGGCCTTGCATACAGTGTTTGGTTTTTGTTTTTTGTTTTTTTTTGGGTTTTTTTATTAGGAAGTGGGAAGTACTGAAATAATCCAACAACCTAGGATAGGGGGGTGGGGAGGCTGGTCCGTAATTTCTACATATCTGTAAAGAAAGTTGACTAATGTAAACTTCTGCTGCAGAGGTGAATGTTTCATGTTAGGAACCACGCTAATGTCATTGTCTCCTTTCTCTTCATGTTCTATAGTTTTCTGTAAAAGCTGAAGCAGTGACTTTATTCAACACCTGCGTCTTTAACAGCCAGTGCAGTATAATTACCTTTCTTGAATATTCTATAGAATTGTCAAACAGCAATTTTCTTTTACAAGACAAGCTTTTGAATAACGCCGTTTACATACAGAGCTTAACATCTCTTATGTTGAAAATCTAATTATAAGTATCCAAAATTTACTGCATGTTTGCTGTTTTATAATTCATTCTATGTAAAATTGCTAAAACACAGCACCTTTAACGTTTATTCTGGAGCTGAATTAGCACACTCTTTATTGGACACTATTTCAGTGTTAAATAGAATTTATTCTGTAATATCTTTTTTCTTTTTCTTTTTGTGTTTTTTTTTTTTTTTCTTAAATTTTCAAACATAAGTATGGAGCAGTTGTAGTCCAAGAAGAGAAACTATTGATAGAGGTACCTAATGTTCTTTTACTGTTTTTTCATTCACTGAAAATTTATTTTATGTTGAAAGGGGAATATATGAACTTCTCAGTGAGACAATCTAGGAAAAACACTGCAGCATATATTATTCTCTTTTGTGTATCATTAGTTGGACATTTAATACTGATGTTGATTGATTAGATCAGACTGTAGATAATTAGCCAGGAAATCTTGGAGCAAATCGTGGCTTGAATTGTGTAACGTACCATCATCCTAGCCAGGCTACTTTTGCAATCTTTGCAGTACAAACACGATAGACAGCCATCTCTGCTGTCTCAAGCAGCACAACTTGAGTATTCTGTTAGGAGGGTGACGTTAGAATAGAAAATTAACATAACATTGTATTATTTCTTACTGGTGCAAGCTACAAATTAATGTTATGAAATGTTATGAGCGTATCTACAAAACTACCTCTTACAAAAATTAAAGAGTATCGTTATAATCTTCCAATTGTCACTCTGGGAATTCCTGTGTTGCCACACATTATTTTCAGCGTATGGTAAGCTACATTTTCCTTCTCAGTCGCTCTTCAGGATTTCAGTTCTTGTTGCCAATTTCTGTCCAAGGTTTCTGTAAATCTTTTGTGTCCTTTTTCTAAACACGTTCTATTCTTAAAAAAGAATCCCTCAGCTATTCACTCTGCAGCTTACAGTGAAACCCTCTTCAGCTTTTCCTTTCAAATACCATATTCTATGAATGCATCTAATATGCCAGCTGAAAAATATTTTTGAAGACTACTCCACATCTCTCCGATATCAATCACAATACGACACAATTGCTCTGCTTATGATTCTCTTTCATTTTATGCAGGTAAGTGTAAAAATAAATCTTTTGTGGTTTAGTCTTATTGCTAAGTTTGGTTCTTTTGTTTTGTTTTGTTTGAAGATCTTAAATATGCCAACGTCATCACAAATTCTTAAGGCTTTTGAACACATCCCCTTCGTGTTGCATTGTATCATGTCCGGTTTCATTCTTCACTGCCTCTTCCAGGAGTGAAGAAGTTCTCCGTGGAGAAGAACACAAATGTGTGCAAAATACTACGCTCCAGTTAAAATATATATTTCAGGTTCACTGTTGGGAGCAAGTGACATCATACAAATGCACTCCTTACGACAACTTTCTAAAAAGGTCTCTTTGAAGTGATCTGTTTGAGGAAAATGGCAGTAAAAACCTAGATATAAGTATTTGTATTCTACTTCTTCAGAGAACAGTATATTTTAATTCAAATACAGAACAAAGAAGCAACACTCTTTTCCACAGCAACAGCTTCAGCTTTAATTTTTATCTGGTTTACCTCATAAGATCTTTCATGGATTAAAGAGTAAGAACAAGTTTTCTCCGTTACCAAATTCTCATTTAATCCTTATCCACACTTAGTTTATCAAATTAAATTGGACAAGATTGATGCAGGGGCTTTTTAAGCCGGACATCATGTGTAAAATCGCTAGACAACAGATTTTAAAGGGTGCCCACCATGACTTGTCACATCATCTTTCCTCAGCCTCAGCTGCCCTTGCATAGTCTTATGCAGGGTCAGGATTCTTCTTGGTGTTACACTATGGACCACTGCAGAGAAACAGAGCTGCGACACAGTCTCCAGCAGAGTTACTTATTACATCCTCAGCCCCCTTCACCTGCCCCAGCCATTCAAAATAACATCACACCATAAAATATTCATGAACAGCCCAGTGCTCCAGCGAGGGCCTCGCTTCTGCAGGTGGCTGTTACATCAGTAATTGCCCGATACTTCCCTCCACAGCGTAAAATTGTTTTCATTATGTGTCATGCACACAGAGCCAAGCAAATCCCTCTTGAGTGGTTTCCCAAGGGCTAGAGGGAGGTGGTACTTAACTTAAACAGGCGCTTTTGNAAAAAAAAAAAAAAAGAGAGAAAGAAAAAGCCAGTGAAAGCTCATCATTAACTCTACTTCTAACTGCAACAAAAAGCAGAAGCTCATGCAAAACTCTCATAAAGATTATCCTAAATGTCTCAGTTACTAGGAAGAGCTTTAGTGGCTTTAGCTGTTCTTACGATACTTAAAGCTGCTTCAGCCAGAGAAGAGAATAACTTTCCACCTGACTGAAGTTCCCATGGTTTGCAGTGCAAGGCGATAAGCAGGTTTCAGCAATAAACTCCTGCATTGTGAGACAATAATGCACAGTCAGGTCCCCCCATTTTGATTCAAGGGTGTCTTTTTCTTTCCCCCCTGTGGTGGACTAATCACAGCTCCACTTTGTTTAATTGCAGCAAAGAGAGAAATGTGTTTAAGAAGTCATTCTGGCCCTCTTTAAATGAATGCTCAAGTTCTTCAAAGACAACAAACAGGATGCATAATAAATAAGATTTAATTTTCAGATCAAAATAGGCAGAGTTAAAGATTTTATTGACTGATGTGGGAGAGAGAGATGCTTCTGAAAAGGGGGAGGAAAAAAAGGAAGCAACAAGTGGGATTAAAGTCTTGGGTTTTATGCAGCACAAGCTGGTTTTGCATGGTGGGAGGATCAGTACAGGAATAAAATCTTTCCAGAATTAGTGGTCGGTAGCCTGCCGGGCACTTTGCTTCTGATAAAAATGCCTGTAAAACTATGTCAACCCCTTGATAATTGACACAGATGCACCCACCATAGTTTTCAAACTAAGACCTAGAAAACCTTGGGCGCGATGTATTGTAAATTATGGCTCGGGGTCATGAACTCCAGAGTGGTTGTGGGGGGGAGAGGGCTGGACAGAAAAGCGTTTATCAATCAGAAGTTTTCTTTCGGAGTTTGACATGACTAAGCTACAGCCCAAGTGATTGGGAGAGGAAACCTTTCAATTCATTATTTTTAAAGCTATGTTGTTCTTTTTTTTGTTGCTGCTCTTCCACTTTAAGTTTGATGCTATGATCACTCCTTAAAGGCAACTGTACCTATGCCAGCAGAAATTACGTAAACTCATGACAAATTTCTTCAATTCTCTTCTTTTTGAAAAAAATAATGTCAATTTATTGAGTATGCTCTGTGCAACATCCAGTGAGGCCATTTTTAATTTGCTTCAAATTACTTACTACAGTTTCACATAGGAAGAAGCACAAAGTTTATAATGTGATATACTCCAATTATCAGTTATATCATCTCTACCTTGCCTTTCCTGGTGTGCATCTCCCAGGCTGATTTTGCATTCTGTCGGTAGAGAAACGGATCTGCTTTTCCTTAACATCTTATGGCTAAGCTCTTATCGACATGGTTTGGTGCCCTTTCATTGCTAATACTCACAATTGCTGGGGACTGTGAGCTGTGAGGTCTCATAATTTTGAGCAGGAACTCGGTGTGCATAAAATGACCTTCAGGAGCATCTGCTGTGGGCTTTTTCCCCCCTGTGTTAAATCGGATATGTGAGGTTATCTGGGATAGTGAAAAGCTATACTCGGAGAGAATTTTTTTTTTTTATATAATGAATGATGGAGTTCTTTTTGCTTCTGGCAACTATAGGCCTTTTCTGAATACAGCAAATGACTGTTTCAAAATGAAAACCACTATGTGTTTGAATGTAGTATTATGCCTAGTTGCTTTTTGAGTGAAAGGCGGCTTTAAAAAGTTAGGTATATCATTGCCAAAAAGGGCTAAATAGTATTGTCAGCATTTTGAGAAGGAATAGGTCCTTTTTTTCCTGAAACTCCATTCTGGACAGCTGTTAGTGACTTACCAAACTTTTCATATGGATATGTATGTTAATGACAGGCAATGAACTGGAGATGAAGAGACCCAAACACAGACCGATCTCTTCAGTGCACATCAAAAGCCTTTACAAAAGGAGCAGTAAAAGAGGCAGTGATGGTGGAGCCTTCACTTTTGTACACTGAATTAGTTCTGCAAGCAATGAAACTGATCTTTTCTCCTTGCCAGAAAAGTCTGGTGATTTTTGTGAGTGCTCATTAGCACAAGAGGCATTTGTGAAGATAATTGACTGACGCCGATACTGCTGGCTGTCACAACAGTGCCAGCAGTGTATGTGCGTTTTAATAGTTGTATTTTTCCCCCCTTTCTTACATATAATGCTTTCTGAAAGATACTGGCTCTCTAAAGATCGACGAGCCCATGTGAAGCAGGGAGTTTAAAGAACCCCTGCTCAGGGAATCTGTCCGTCTGCCCCTCTGTCTCTCAGCTTGCAGGGTATATATGTGCACATCGGCCTGGGGCTGATAGGTAAAGGGGGTACAGAGGCAGAGGAGATGCAAATGTAGATAGATAAAAGTCCCAGTGCCTTGTGGCAGGTAAGTGTTGGAGCCTCACCTTTATAGGAAAGCGTTACCGGCGCAGAAACTGCAGCAAAAGCAAACAAGCCACACACAAGGATCAGCAGGGAAACAACCCGTGCCATGTTAGACTTTAACTAGACAAAGAGATGAGCTGGGGGAAAACAGGGGGGTTGTTTGAATATACCCTCAGCCTTATACAATACAGCAATCGCACAACAGGTCCCAACCATATGCACAAGCAGGGTGCTTAAAAATGCACATCTTGTGTATCAGCAGATGGATCCCAGAAATCTCCAGATTCAGAATTGTTCAGAGTCTGAGATGCTCTTTTCAGCAGAGGAATATCAACAAATGCATATGGTTGGGATCTCTTGCATGACTACTAACGCCTCCCAGCTTCACCAGCACAGCTTCATGGTGTTAAAACAGTTTCCTCCAGTGTAAATGAAAACTGAGTTTATCCTGTAACCTCTTGTGTGGTAGGGAATTAATTATGATCAGCAGTGCAAGGTTGTGTTTTTATTTGGCATTTCTGATGACAATAAAAACCAGGAAAAAGCAAAGCACTTTAATAATTTTCTGACCTGGTATTTCTGTTACTGGAAAATTCTGAACTGGAGAACTTAACCCAAGGAAGTATTACTTTCAGTAAATCTCTAAACTCTAAAATATTTTGAAAGAAGTGCTTCTAAATTTGTCAAAACGTTGTTAAGCATTTGAAAAATGTGAACTTCATGGGCTTTGGTTTGAAGCATTAGCTACTCTATTACTTTAAGTCCCACCCTCCCCAAATGGAAAGGTCAAAATTGGAGTACAGCATTTTGGATTTCTTAACACAGAGCATTGTGTCCCGATGTACTTTGTTACTTTATAATATTTTTGAATACTTAAAAATTCTGGGCTTTTTAATTTTCAGTTCACAATGGGAAACCAGTCTGAAATCAAAAACTCTCACAGGACAAAAAAAGTTGTTTTCTTGTCCATGATTAGAAATAGCTCCCACAAATTTATTGAAGTTAGGAGAAACTGCAAATGAAAAGATAGGAACTGGAAATAGATTAGTTTCAGCATATAGCTCTGTCTTAATGCTTAGCACAAAACAGTATGTCAAAGACCTAATTTCTCAGAAAATTAAGCCCCCTGTGTGTCATCTTCAATTTCTATTTAATTTGCTTTTCTAAGTATAATTTTTTTGGTTTTTTTTTCTACTAGAATGCAAATTCTGGATATTTTGGAATACAGATCTCGAGAGTATAGCAGTTGACCTAAAAGTTTTTTAAAAATAATTTCAACAGTGATTTCGTGACCTGAAGTAAACATTACATACTATTGTCACCATTTGAGCAAGTAGGATTATGCTACAAAAGCCTGTAATCTATATGTTCATTAAAGTCTATCAAGAACCTGATTCTGTGTGTGTGTGTATGTATGTGTGGCTGGAGTACACACTGTGGTTCGTCCTATGGTTTTATTGACATATTAGGGAACACCATATTACTCATGAGTAGCAAATATTATGTAATTCCTTTTTAGATAACAGCTAATGTAATTGTGTCTCTTGACCTGGTGTGCGAAACAGATTTGTTTATTTGATTCTAACAATATGAAGGATATTTAAGGCATCTCTGAGGTCAGTTAGCCTCTGGTTATGGCTGCAGCTCTAAGAAACGGTAACAAAGGAACTTAAAACTCATTTTAAGCCCCCCTGAGGGACCCTAGCTACTTATTTCATAGTAACAGTAAAACTGCAATTTTATCTCCAGACCTTCTACAAGTAGGAACTGCCTATTGCCTGGGGAGATTTCTTATATTCTGCTGTTTAAAAACATCCTACTCTAAGCCTGTGTTAGTACAAACTACTGATTCAGTATCATCCAGGACATTATTATTAGTCTCCTGAGGATGTCAGTTTGTGAAAAGAATTGCCAGCATGGATTTGAGAGATGGATCTCTAGAAGTGACAAATGGCAGAAAGTATGCAGAGATTTTAGGTAAGATTGTTAATGACCGTGGCGTCAGGGCAGCAGTTTGAAATCCATAGTAAATTCAAATGATGTCTCTATAGATGGTATGTGGGTATTTCCAGTTCATAAGACATTTGAATATGACTGTGTGGTTACAGTTTAGAACCATTTTAAAAGATGTAACGGTTGCAC
This sequence comes from Pedionomus torquatus, assembly GCA_013398155.1. Classification (NCBI taxonomy): domain Eukaryota; kingdom Metazoa; phylum Chordata; class Aves; order Charadriiformes; family Pedionomidae; genus Pedionomus; species Pedionomus torquatus. The sequence goes on along the minus strand of VZRU01017231.1, from coordinate 160,741 downwards.
CAAGTTAGCACAGAGCATGTACCTTTGCACATACATCCACGCTCTGAATTGATGGAATAGGTAAAGGTTGATTTCTTGCTCATGAGATGAGGTTAATAGTGTATGTCACAGCTAGAAATTCTATCTATGGTGTTAGCCGAGCATTTGAAAAAAATTTATAGTACATTTCAATGTCATTTTATATCAGCAGGCAATACTCTGGGTGCAAAAGTTCCCAGAACTGGACACTGCTCTAAGGATACTTTGCTGTGAGCTGTGTCTTGCTAAATTTTTTTAATAAAAACACAGATAACAAACCAGTAGTTACTGAAAAATGTCATTCTGGTTTTGTACTTACTGTGTTCAAACATGCAAAAGACAAATGAAATAACAGACTTCCTGATAGAAAGCAGCATAGGTAGAATTTTAGGTTTTGATGCAATTTTTTTTTTTTAAACAGTCTCTGTATTTTCTTCAGCATCATGTGGCATTTAATGTCATCTTTTTGTGTTTCATGGCTGAAAATCCATCAACATCCTCTGTTTAANAGCACTTCAGTTCTGATTACCCCTGAAAAGCAGAAAATTTGACATGTCAGCATTTCCTGAAACATTATTTTCTTAAATTGTTATATTTAAGAAAATACTGCACTCCAAATAGCAGTCAGAAAGAGAAACAGGGCTAGGGAAGGGACAACAGGATGTGTGAGAAGCCAGTCTGTCAGTTCAATGACGAGCTGAATCCTCCTGGTTCAAAAAGTAGCCAAGGCTTTCCTCATTTTTGTTTGTGTCTGACTAATCAGAGTCAGGCAGTTTGTTAGCACTGTAATTACAACTTCCAGAAGTGACCAGCCCTTCCCCACCTCCTGCTAACATGTGCATACTCCCACCTCAACAACCCAGCCAGAAGTGGGGCAGACTTTAATTTTGACGACTCCTCCCTCACTTCTAGCGTAGGTATTGATCATCCTGTGCTGTCATTGATCTGATGGCAGCACATACCACTGTCATTTTTATTTGCCTTGGCACAGATTGTAAAAACTGAGTGCTTTCTTTAATATGTTAGCTTTCAGTACCCAGTGATGGTTTTAGCATAGCTTCTGAGGAGTCTGCATATAGTCCCATAGCACACAATTGGGGTTTTTGGGTGGGGGAAACCCATCACTGACCAACTTCAAGGTATGCCCAAGTGATCTCTTCCTGGACAGTCACCCTCCTCCTCCCTTTCCACTCTTGTGGCTGAAGAGTGACAGTAACTTGTGCTGTAATCCAAATACTTTGCCAGCACCAGGGGAAATACAGGGGAGAGGCAGCTGCAGGTGGGTCTCAGAAGGGTGAGGAGTCAGGTACCTGTCAGAAGAGCTGTGTACCCACCTGCTGCATAATAACAACTTCTGGTACAAAGAGCTGAACTTTGGAGTTCAGGAAGAAATAAAAATCAAGTTCTGAGCTGCAGAGGCCTGTAGTCCTGTGGATCTGAAATAGCGTGGTTAGGGAAATCCATACCTGTAAAGCTGATGTTCAAAGTTCATTGCAGACGAAGGCATGAGTTATACTCTCACGTTATCCTGACAAAGTAAGGACATTTGAAAAGTAAGTCTAAGATTCTGGCACATTGCTGTTCCCTGGTTTTTGCCACATTTGAATTACAGATTATATAATTTTCATTAAATGCATAGCATAAAATATTGGGTACGACGTTTCGAAGGGGTGTCTGTTTAGACTATTGTATCAAAGCCATATTCTGTGCTATTTGCTGCAAGTGAGGTGAAGATCAAGGTAAAGGTAAAGGTAACATACAGCACTATTAAGTAGTCTCATTACCTTACTGGATGTCTAGAGAGGGTTCTTCCCTTTTAGTGATGTGACATGTCAACATTGAGGAATTGGAAGATGGAGGCTTTGTTTGCAAGTGGAGCCTTTTTCTGTTTCCCTTTGTGACAATTTACAGACACAGGTGGAACAAAAGGTCCATCACCGCTTTTTTGAAATGTTGATGAAACGAACTCCAGTTTCTTACTCTGGAAGTTAATTTGATGATAAAATATCCATCATGAAGCTGAAGAAACATGCTGTATCTTTGCAAATATGGTATGACAGCTTTATTTCGGATTAATTGTTAATGGGTGAACTCCAGACAGTCTCTTGGCCGTCAGTTGAGTCATCAATACTAGGAAGTCTAGTATTGATGTCTATGTCTTTCTGATGTCTATGTAAAGTCTATGCCTTTCTTTCAAACAGNGGCCGTCAGTTGAGTCATCAATACTAGGAAGTACAGTCTATGCCTTTCAAACAAGGTTCTAGTCTTCTTTTTTATATTCTGCATGGGGACTGCTCTGGCCCATCTGAACCATGTTCTGTATTACAGATGTCGCTTGCCCTTAAAAAGAAATCTCAGGGCTTAACAAGGCAGACTATTTAACAAAGATGGGATAGTGTGGGCACATTAGACATCTACAGTTGCTGGGAGAAGCTGGCGCAGCAGAGGCCCAAAAGCTGATGTAGCAGAGGCACATGGCTGGCATCTGGCTGTGGCCTCATCAACGAACTTAGTTTATTTCAAACAGCATAAAAAATTTCTCCAATGCCACACAAGCATGCCTTGGAGGTCTGTCATGTAAGCAGATAATGCCTCGCTCAATATTAATATATGACTAATTTATATACGATTATGATACGAAGTCTGAATGGGAATCACCACTAATGGGTGACTCTTTGCATGGTATCGATTTTCTGTTTATACCAACAAGCCTTGGTTAAAGTTGTGTCTGGGGCCTTGTAACTGCCAGATCCCCTTAATGTGCCACATACTCTGCGTTTTGCTGTTTCCACGTCTAGCCAAGAGGTCTGTGTTTGTTTCAATGAATGCCTTTCTTTGCATGAAATATTTCACAAATGCCATTTATTGCTACGTGCTTGATTCTTTGCAGGGTTTCAAGACTATGATTTAATATCTTAGATTGTCTAAACAAAGCCCTACTTAAAATTTGCTCAGGTTTGCTTAGAAATCCAGAAACCCTGTAATTATAGGGAGAACTTAAAAGAGAAAGCAGTTTCATTAGCACCAGAAACTACTGTTTATGCCCATGAACTGCGTAAAACTGCAGTTTCTGAAATCCTGCTGAAATAATCCTTCAGTGCACTCGGTAAGCCAAAATCGTAAAGAAGTGGTACTTCCACGTGACCTCAAGGATTGGACCCTTTGTTTTCACTTGTGGTTTCTTCCAACCCCATATTACTTGATTTATAACGTCTGGAGCACTGCCGAAGCATCACACCCTACCCATCGCCCGGATGCCTCTCGAGCAGAGCAGCGGAGATGCCAGTGTGGAGGCAGAGCTCCTGTCGGTGTCCTCACATGTCAGTGGGGGTTCAACCTGTAGATGCAGGGCTGTGCATGGCCTTAAGTTGGTAATTTGGCCAACTGATGTTTTTCTTTCATCAGGGATATAAACCTACCTATGCACCTACAAACCTACCCTCCTTGGCACGGGCCTTTCATCTCCCCGAATACAGTAATTAGGGAAACGCGTTCTCTAATATGTTGTGTGGATTTTTTTTTATAGTGCCTTTTGAAGGATGCCAGATTGACAGTCGTGAGCCTGCAGGTCCTCTCTTTATCCACAGAGCCATTTCTGCCTTTTGGGTTCGGAGCAAGCATTATTTGCACATATTTAACTTCAATGAGACCAGTATCCGTGCGTGGAGGATAATGTTGGGAAGAAACAACGAGCTGGATTCTGTACTGTTTGTTTGTTTGTGTTTGTGTTCATGCTGAAGATGAGGAAAGTGCGACTTCATTAAATTAAATTAAGTTTTATAACAATCAAATGATTTAGGCAATAAAGGGGGGCAAAGAAAGAAAATGTTGAATTTTAATAGCTATAACCTGTAAGCAGTGCTTTATCTTGCCGCTGCTGTTGTAAGGACTAGTAATTGCAGCCGTCTAGACACAGGAACAGATGCAAAGTAGAGCTTTATTATATCAGACATTTGCCCTACTACGATACAGTCTAATTGCCCAGAAAATATATTTCTACATGAATTATTTCTAATTTGATTTGAACTAGACCAACTGTTGTATTTTGCTGAACTTTATCAAGTCATAAAATGGAGCACTAAATTTCAAAACAGTTTCGGTTATCAATCTTTTCAGAGAAAAGGATGAATTAATTGAAACTTAAAAAGGCATGCAGCTTTCTAGCAAATAAAGTAGTTTTCTTTCCTGCTAATTAAATTTCTATTACGTCTTTCACCTGTGTGGCTTGAAAAGGAAAAGCAACACTAATGCTAATTTCTGATTTAGTATGTTATGTCTACTAGTGTTGCATGAAAATATTTTAAATTGGAAGTTTAAAATGCGATTAGAAATTATGCCATTGTGAGAGGTGTAAGGTGTTTGGGTTGGTTATCTGAAAATGTCAGTTATTTAAATGAAATGGGTTTTTATTCCTCCTAACTGATCTTGTTTTCTTTCAAGAGTATTAGCACAGAATTCTGATTTTGTTAATAAAACCTGACAAACAGTTTGTGTATTTCTAGAGCGTCCGGATCATTGGTCTACTGAAAATGGATGTGAAACAGAGGTAACTCTTTGGATACCCATGTGTGTTGTTCCAAAAAGATGAAATTTTTGTTGTGATGCGTTTCTGTTCATTTGGCAGTTTGTAGCCATACATTTGTCCTCTTTTCATTTTGCACTCTAAGAAGGATGGAGGAAATGCAGGGGAATCTCTCGGCGGCTTTCGCATAAAATGATAATAGCAATGCGCTTCCTTCTTCTTCCCATCCCCCCCCAAAATAGAGCATACTACTGAAATTATTTAAATTGACTGAGCCTTTTAAGCAAGTAAACACATTTTAACTAGTTTTTTTTCCCAATCCTTCCATTCATGCCCACTATAGAAATTAGCCTTCACTCTTCCTTCACTTACACATGGATACACACACTTGCATGGACACAAGAAAAATTTCTTTTCTCCTGTCAGCATTCCTACCCAACAATAGTTAGATTAGTGGAAATGAGGGCCTCCGCAGAGAAAGGACATTCAGCCACAGAAGGCTCCCTGCAGGAACAGCTGGTAGGGGTTAATGGCTGCTGAACCTCACAGCCAGGGCCTATTCTCTATTGTGTGTTCAACTCCTGGGAAGGAGGGAGACTTGTGACAGCTTCTGGGGTGCATGGGATCAGAGGTATAGCGGTTAGGTCAGAGAGGTAGTGTTCGGGGGGAAAAGGCTAGCCGGGAATTGCAATAAAAATGAACTCTGCGGCGGGGACGGCGGAGGCTGGAAATCTGAAAAAATTGGGCACAAATTGCCACGGGGAAACAGTAAAGGATTATTCAGTAACGTGGCTTCTAACCTTTTAACAACTGCGATATGAATTAAAAGAACAATCGGAGGGAGATGGGGGATGAATAATTCATATCGGAAAGTGGATGAAATCCAAGTCGGAGCTAAACATGCGCCGCTAATGTATGTTATTTACCTTTGTGTGCTAACCCCTTAGAGTTCAGCTCGCGGGATTACGGTGCTAGCACCGTGGCCACTGCACCAAACACACCGGTCAGGAGGCACGGGTGATGGTTCGGCACACAGCACACCTAAGCTTAAAGAGAGAGTGATTAATAAGTATACGTTTCCCCTCGAAGTGGGTGTGCTGGCCACGCCACCGCAGCGTGCAGAAGGAGCTTCTCCATCACTGGCAGGTGATGTGCTGCAAGGGACTGGGGGGCTCCCGGGGTGGCTCCTCTTCTGCCAGGCTCACACCAGCAAAGGACCATTCAACGAAGTCAGGAAGCAATGACTTGCTAGGCTGTAAAGATCACCTCTGAGAAAACACTGGGATGTTCCCGCTCCCCCCCCACTTTCTCCCTCCCCTCCTTGTTTTGGGATAGTTTGGCAGGATGCTGTGGTTTTAAAGGGACCTTAGAGGGAGCTGTATTTCCCCTCTGACAGCTGGCTCTTCTCCATACAGTATCCGAAAACTTCCTAAATTAAAGAAGGTAACATAAAATAGCAAAAAAAGTGTTAGGTTGATCAGTTCTGTGTGGAAACCTCTTCTCCCTCTGCCTTCCATAGCAGTAGCCTTTCCATTTGTTTTTCTGCTTTTGCAGTGTGGGAACGCCTGACCTTCAGTAACTCTTCAATATTAAGAGTTGTTGGGCATTTTATATTTGTGACTTATAGCTTAAGCAAGAGAATAACAAGTTTTCTGATAACGTAGCTCCTTTCCCCTAAACCCCTTGATTTTCTACCCCCACTAAACTTGTAGATACGATATGCAGTTGTTAGGAGACATTAGCACAAAATTTCACCCAACACGGAGTGGATGAAAAAGTTCATCTGTAAATATTGCTCCTTGGTTTTGTTTGTTTAATCTCAGACTTTAAAGCCACTTAACTAATTTTGCCTTCGTTTTTTCTTCTCTGTGTGAGCTTGCTTAAAGAAAAAAAGACAGTGAGGGGGAAAAAATGTTCCATTGAGATCCTCACCTGTAGCAGAAGCGTGAAAGATACTGTCAGTGAGCTCCCAGTGAGTCCTTTGGAAGCAATACAGATGCAATACACTCATTAAAGTTCTTCTATTTGGATTGTAATGGCTCAATGAAAACGTATGAGGCAGTGCCTGAGGCCTTTAAAGAATATTTAAGATGCACTGAAGTGTGTCATGCCTTAGTACACCTTGACACAGTATTGCAGCCCCCAGGATGAGGATTGACAAGTACAGGTGAAAACAACAACAGAGACATAACAGAAGAATAACAAAAATGCCTCCCTGAAGTACTGAAACTGACAGCTTGAGAGAATAAGCAAAAATATCACCAAAAGGATTTGCAGGCAGGAATAAATGAGACTTCCAAGCACTTGTGAGGGAGCTCTCGGAACATTTATCCTCCTTCACATTGTGGATACCAAAACACTGAGTGTAAGGGACGTACCCAGGGACACGTAGCCAGGCAGTAGCACCTGCCACCCCAAGCCTTCGACCTGCTTTCTGCCCAGCTTGGCAGCCACAACTTGAAAAAAAAAAACACCTTTCTTCCCATATTCTGCTATGTCCTCTGTCTAGATGAAGGCCCCGGTTCCACAAGCTGCTCTGCGCATGGACAGATTTCAGCACGTACGTACCTACGTGCCTCCCAAAGCTGTTTTCAAATTTACAGAGCCGTGCAGGTCCTCAGACTAGAGGTCCATACTTGGTCTGAGGGAAACGGAGGTCTGCACTGAATTTTCCATGCTCTGGCTGCCAGACTTGTTTGAAAAGAGTGAGGATGGACCACAGATCTGACAAAGACAAATAGACAGACTCAGCACACCTGGGCTAAGACTTTTGAATGCACGGTTTCAGGTCATAGATAATTTTTTAGAGTTATCGTAAATATCTGAAAACAAGGCTGGCTGAACTTAACTATAAGTTAGAGCAGTGGAGTTAGCAGGTGTGCTGGTAAAAAAGATGCTTTCAATTTCCCATCTCTTGCAATAAAAGAGAAAGTAAGAATAGGGGAGTCTGTTGACCTCTGCGTTGTTATTCATATTGCCAGCATAAAGACACAAAGGAGTATGAATTAAGAACTCAGAAGGGAATTATTCTGATGACAGACTCCCAGACTGAGGGTTTGTTACATTTAGTAAAGTCTTGATCTCCCCAAAGTGCAGTAATTGATTCCAATAATTTGTTGTCATATTTTTTTAAATATAGATAATTCAGTTTTAGGAAACAATTTTAACAGAAGATGCTGTTTACAAAACCATAACGGTATTTTTAAAGCTGCTAATTCAAACATTATGTGTGATATTCTGTACAGGATGTGCTATTGAAAGGGTTAAGCTTTTCTGACTTTCAGATACAATGAAATTATGACAGGAAGAAAATTGTGCCATTTTAGCATGAAAATGCTTGTACAAATACTGTCGTTCCTTCCTTCTTACTTTCTTTATAATGCCTCAACGATAGCTAAGATGACAGACATTTGACAGGTATCTGTAAGCATACAACCCAGGCAGCTCATTAAAGTTTTTCTTTCTATGCATCAGCTTTCACAAAGGCAAAAACCCATTAGCATTGACTATTTTGCAGATTAGAAGAATTAAGGGCTTCAAACGTTGGCTTATACCAAGCAATGTCATTTGTGAAGTGATGTTTGCTTTATTATTTCCCTTTCTCTCCCTCTGAAACCAGACTGACATGACTTTAGCTCAACGTAGGGCGTAATGTGCAAACCAAAGGACTGGCTCACCGATGAAAAGAAACACATTCCCTTTTATACATGACTGGAATGGCAAAAAGGGGAGACTTTACATGTACTATTTAGGCTCATTAGAGTACTGATTATGATAGTTCTCCGGTGTAATCTTTAATCGACTTTGACACTAGATTTGCCCCGTTACAAATCCTGTCATGCAAATTAAGTCATTTGTGTTGTTTGATATGGAAAGATCTGCTATGAAATGAAAGATTAGTTCACAGATGAGGCACCAGAGACTGCTGCCCTTGTGCACCGTGCAACTGATTACAAGGATGAGAGCATCCATTTTTACACTGCTGTTAACATTTAGGAAAGAAGATTAAATTAATGTAGTTTATTTCCTTCTTCCTCCATGCGGTTATTTTAAATAAGATTTCATAACCCTTATTTTTATGGTATACAAAACAGGCAAAGTGGGTTTGATGCAATGCCACCATTTTAAATAGGGAAACATATTTTTGGAGATGAGGTGGATGGTGAGATGTGTATTTTTTTTCAATGNTTTTTTTTTTTTTTTTTTTTTTTTAATTAGTAATCAGATGGCAGAGATTTTGCCATCATGTGCAAAACAGCAGTGAAAAACTGTAAATATTCCTGTGCAAAAAAACCTACTCTTTTGACTCGATGATGTATAGAATGGTTTTTATTATTGTTGTTACTATTTACTATTGAATATCTGTATCTTGGAATGACTATACTGGCCTGATAGGAAACCTCTACTTAAAGGATGAGCTTTTTTTACTACTTAAAAACACAGCACGAGAAGCAAACATTGCACCTAGGCCCACTTAATACACATTTAAGTAAAATTTGTGTTTCTGCTGAATGGGTCAAAGCCAACTAGAGCTGGGTTTTTTTTAAGCTTTTAGTACCTCCCATGCCAAACTCATAATGTTTGGTTGACATGGTAAGGTTCATATACATGCCCTTGATTTAGGTAGGCAATCCTTTTCTGGTGACAAAGACTACCAAAGTATTTATAAGGATCATTTCTTCTGTACTCTTGGACCAAAAGTTTAAGCTGCTGGAGTAATTTCAGATGCTTAGCTACTCTTAACACTTCTTAAAAAAAAAAATAATCTTTTTTATACGTTAATCAAATACCTAATTTCTTTGAGCAATTTGTGGGAACTGCGGATAACTCCATAATTTCGGACTGATAAAGCCCGAAACTAACCAAACCAAAATAAATGATAAAATACTCCCCATTTTCTGTTTTCATTAAGCATTCTCAGTGAAGAAGCAGCTGTGCAACAGTTTTCCATGCCGCTCTAGCTGTATGGGACAGACATATAGAATGTACCAATCTCCACGGTTGGGAATGGAACTCAAGATATTAGTCAGTACCAGTGCTATGAATTTTTAATACATGGACAATGGATCATTAAGGATTTCTAATTAAATGTGCTCTCATTTTGCCCTGAGTATTCTTTCTGCCTCTTATTTCTAAACTATTTATTTTGTCATTTTAAAAACTATGTGTTAAAAAGACAACATTTTGCATTTTGTCATTGTATTTTGAAATAACACAAATATTTCATTCAGTCTGAGTGTTCTCCTGTTGTTTGGATGAAGATCTATACTGTAGGTGCTTAAGCTTCCCTTAAACGACCATGGCACAAGCTGGAATGGTCCTTGGAAAGATTATCCCGCTTTTGGATAATTTGCAAGCTAATTTAGCCTTTAGGTTGAACACACCTATTTTCTTGCTTGTTTGCTCCAAGATTTTGTGTGATCATTTACTTAAAGATTAGTAGTGCTCGATATTTCTGAGTTACTGAAAAATCTTTAAGGATTAAACAATAATCCTTAAAGATTGTTTAAGATGAACCTTCATAACACATCCAGGGTTGACGAATGTTAGAAATTTCACATCACCAATGATTTCAACAAGCAACTGAAGGTTTTACTTTACAAGTAATTTAAGGATGAAATAACTGAAACCTATGAAATATATACTTATTTTAATATGGCATGTTGAAGTTTACCAGAATGGCTTTGTCCCTTTAGTGTCAGATGACAGTCTTGATGCAGTAAAAAGTACACCACAAGGATTCACCTAAAAATCCTAATTCTAGTATATTTTTTTCCCCTCACATCAACAAAATAACAAAATCCATGCTTTTTGAAAGAGTCAGGTTTTTAATGTTTTACAGTAAAAGAGAATCTATATGTTTTAACACATAAACCGTGATGGTAGAGCTTAAAAATAAGCATTACCAATGATTATATAATTTAGTTAATATCTGAAAAATGCAAACATTGGGTACATGTGCTGTGCTGTTACTGTACAAATGGATTAGCATAAGCATCATGAAGATCCATAGTGCAAATGTACACACTTTCTCAAAGTGGCATTTACAATTCAAAGAAGTTAGTTTTCTATCAACATACTTGGGTATTGCGTCTCTTTTTTATTTCTGCTCAAGCAATGTGTTTTCTTCTACTAGCCAAAATGTCACAGGACTTATACAAAGGATGCAAATGTGCCATATTTTTCTCCCCAGGCTCATTTGCCCTCACTGCATGATGCTCCCTGCATTACAGTAATGGACTCCATAAAATGTAATAAGAAAAAGGTGTACTTTAATTAGCCAAGTCATGGTATGAATAAGCTCCGTTATAAATCACTTTGCTTTATTTGCATGTATGAGTTGTGTATATTAACAATTTATATTAGGTTTATTGAAGTGTCTTAAAGTGTTTTTTCAGTAAGTGTGAAGCCAGGCCAGGCAGAAAAAAACCTTGAGATGTTAAAATATTCAACTATTACACTGGCTGGCTGGAAATAAAAATTAATGAGAAGACTGCTAGCATACAAAGATTTTTTTAAACCCCAAGATAGAAATCAGAGTACATTAGTTAGACCTATTAAACTGCATAGTAGTTCTCTGAGAAAAATGCTGGAAGCTCTATCACTTAAGTCTATTTAAAAACAGCTTGGTTTAAATGGATTTTCCTGGTAGTGGAGTAGGTTAGGTCATTTAGTAATTTTTTTTTCTTTCTATGAGTGTTCAAGTCTATTAATGGCATCCTAGGCATTACAGACCATTTTTTTTTTTTTTTTCAAATGTATTTAGACTCAACAGGACACATAGATTTTCAAAGGCATCAAAACTATTAGATGCTTCATTCCCATTAATTTTGAGATGAGCCCTACAGTGTCTTTTGCTTGCCTGTGTGTGAGGATACGTGCTCAGGACACCACTAACTGTTTACGTGGGCAAGTAGACCAAAGTCTGTATAATTCTACAAAGACCTGTTGCTCTTTTAGTATGAGTAAAAGCTCACATGCAAGTTCTTGGCTTGCTGCATTCAGCTCAAGCTGCCCACGAGGTCAATAGACGTGGCTGGCTGAGCAGTGGAGACCCTGAGTAATGTGGCTGGGTGGTACCTCTACCCCATTCCTCTCCCTTTCTAAGGCCTTCTGGAAGGCAGTCCCACTACCTAGCTTCTCAACATAAAGTTAAGGATTCTCCTAACTTCCAGCCTGTATTTCTTCATAATCTATTTATAGAAATTTGTGTGTGCCAGGTTTGTTATCTATGCTAAAGATTTTTTCCCTCAAGCACTTTATACTCTTCCTCTCAGAGTAAGGGGATCAGATCCCCATATTCTTTTCTTTGTCAAATAAAAGTTTATGGTAGTGTGATCACTCTTGAAACTTGGTAGATTTCTTAAAATCCTTCTTTTTTTAGTTGATGCTCAACTGATGGGCAGCTCTGGGATGGAAGTCACTCTAATGTTATTCCACCTTTTTCTTTTATCTCTCATCTTCCCAAGCTACACACATTGAAACACTTGGAATTCAGTCATGATCACTTTTACAGTGTGATTTGGCTATCTCTGCCTGGTTTTATGGCTGTTTTCAGTAGTTTCTCCATTTTTTTTCCTTCTGATACTTCTGTATCCACATCCTATGTTGCTGTTACTTTCTATCCCCCAACCAAATCACACACAAGCCTTTCAATAAATTGATTTGTTTTCTTTCCAGCTGTCTTCCCACAGTTATTCTTTGATCCATTGCTGTATCATTAGTAACTTCTTTTTTTTTTTTTTTTTTATTTTTTAAATATTACAACCAGAAATAACCTGCCAAAACAGATTGCATGATCTAAAGTGCTACAATAAAACAAGGAAATCTTAAGAGAGGTTGTTAAAGGATGAAGTAAGTTAGGACATCTTTAGAAGGTGCAGCTTAGGTGAATGTATCTATTTAATATGCTTATGGATCTAGGAATCTGCAAGCTATTGTCCTCTAATGAGAGCAAACACAAATTAGTTAATATTTGAAATACTTGGCTGACTCAAAAGAAGTCTTAGATGGAAAAATCATTATGTTCAGAATGACTTTTCCTATAGACACACTAAACACTTTTATTCCAGCTAGAAAAAAAACCCAAAACTTTTCTTCAGAAAACTGTGGATATTGTCATTTGCAAGCTGATTTGTTCCAGATGTAGATTAAAATTAACATATATTTTAAAGTATAATAAATCATAGAGATCATGGGAAGTCCCCAACGGCTGGAGAAAGGCAAATGTTATATCCATCTCCATAGAAGGCCACAGGAACAATCTGGGCAACTACAAGAAACAGCCACACATCTGTCTCTGGAAAACTCATGGACTGAGTCCTGTTGGAATACTTTTCTGGGTATATGAAAGAGAAATTGGTGACTGGGGAACAGTTAGCATGAATTTGCCATGGGCGGACAATAACTGACCAATCTAATTGCCTTCTATGATAAAATGATTGAATCTGTGGATGAGAAGAGAGCAGTGGATGTCAGTTACCACGACTTTAGCAAGATTTTCAACACTGTCTCCCCCACTATGCTTGAACCCAAGTGATGTTCTGATTTGGATAAGTCAGCAACTAAATGGATAAAAAAAAACAGTTGGCTTTTCTGCACAGAGGGTATTAATTAATTAATTAATTAATTATCAAGCCTGCCCTCCACCTGGAGGCTGCTGACAATTGGAATACCACAGGGACCTGTGCTAGGACCTGTAACATTTTATGCCTTCATCGGTGACCACGAAGAGGTGAAATTTGGCAAGGAAAAATACAAAGTCCTGCACCAGAAAGGAGTCTCTTACAACAGTCTGGTTGGGAATTGCCTGTCTGGGGAAGCAGCTCTCCTGGAAAGGTCCTGTAGATATTCGTGGACAGTGAACTGAACATGAGCCAGGAGTGTCTCCTTGCAGTACAGAAGGCCAACAACATCCTGAGCTTTAACAGGAGCAGAGGCAGTAGATCAAGGGAAGACACTATCCCTTTCTACTTGGTATTAGAGTGCATCTAGATACTGCATCCAGTTTTGGTCTCCCAGTACAAGAAAGACACTGGGTACCCCAGACTGAATTCTGAAGGGCTGCTGCACAACTAGGCATTCCTCAGCCTGCAACAACAAAAGGGGGTTTTCTGCCCCAGATGCAGAACTGTGCATTTGTCTGTTGAATTGCATAAGGTTCCTGTCAGTTCAGCCCTTCAGCTTGTCAGGCTCCCTCTGTGTGGCAGCCCTGCCCACCAGTGTATCAACCCTTCACCCTCAGTTTGGTGTGAGCTGTGACATTGCTGAAGGGTGCACAGCATCCCATTGATCGTTCACTGACAAAGATATTAGATGGTGCTAACCTCACATTGACCTTTGGGAGGTGTCACCTACAACTGGCTACCAGTTAGATTTCTAACAGCTAACCCCAACACTCTGAACCTAAGATCAAACTATTTTTCACCCATATCTCACCCAATCCAAATCCCAATTTGGTTTCAGGGATATTATGGAAAAAGATGTTGAAAGCCTTGATAAATTCAAGGTAAATTACATCTATTGCTCTCTCCTTAGTCACCAAGCCACTCATGTCATCACAGAAGGCAGTTAGGTCGGATAAGATTTGCCAGTTATAAATCTTTGCTGGCTGTTACTATTAATTTTCCTGTCCTTCACGTTCCTGTAAATGGCTTTTGTAAAGACTTTATTCTTAATTTCCTCAGGAAGTAAGTGAGGCTGACTAGCCTGGAGTTCCCTAAGTTCTTCTTCTTCTTGACTATTTTGAGGATGGGCTTTGCCATTTCTTGATCAACACAAACCACCACTTTTCCAAGATGATAGCAAGTGGCCTTGCAATTACATTACCGGGCTCAGATTCATCTCATTTGCTGCCATTGACTTGTATCTATCCAGGTTATTTAAGTAGTCCTAAATAAACCCCCTATCTGTTGTGAGTAGTACTGGTCTCCCCCAGAGTGATGCTGTTTGGCACAGGGATGTGGGACATCTCAAAGCAGATCTTGTCAGTAAAGTCTGAGGCAAAAGAAGCTTTAAGAGCCCCTTTTCTACATCATATGTTACAAGATCACCTGCTCAGTTCATCAGCAGGACCACATGTTCCTTGGTCTTCCCTTTTTCTGTGAATACATATGCTAAGCCTTAAAGAAGACTTTTCCAGCCTGCTTCTACCAGGCAGTCTGCAACAGACACGTACCAGGACATCCCATTTAGTTGTCTTCCCCTCTGATCTTGACCCATAAGCTTTCAACAGTTCTGTCACCAAATTGACAGCAGACTTCTGGGCATTCTGGGCAGTTTGATCACATTTCCTATAACTAGAGGTCCTCCAGGCATTCATGGTGTAAAGGATGTACAGTACAAAAATGAACTGCAAGTTTGTGTGTGCAAATAGAAATTTTATAGCCTACACAGCATGCAAATTTTGATTTAGAAGTTCACAAAATGAAGTCCCACCCCAAACAGGGTCCTTACAAGCAGCAGGTCTAGGCTTAAAACAAAATACAGAAACATTAAATTGCCGAATAGGAAGTATTTTAAAACATCTCATTTATTTTTGCTAAAGATTATTATAATTACAGGCTATCAAGGTGGAAGGTTGCCACTGAACTGAGAATGAATGCTGGAATGAATAAAACACAAGAATCTGTTGAAATCTTTGTGTAACTTCTACTTGCAATGCTGCACACAAAGTACAGCAAAGTGAACTTAGTTGTATTTATATGTATATCTTAAAGAGCAGAAGTGGTGTAGAAGCATACTAAAAAACCCAAGAAATTTTTAATACAGGGTGTGCTGAAATGCCATTGAAAATTGTGCCCCATAAGAGCTTCTGAATCTGCAGATGCACTGAGATTTCAGTGACTCTCCAGCCAACGTGAGACATTCTGCTTGCTGTGGCAGAAGCCAGGCTAATTCCCAGCCTCAGCCACCTTCTATCATTTCTCCATATCTATCACTGCCTTGCTTCATGCCTCCCTAAGCGTCATTCACTTTCAAAAAGCACTCGTATGGCTCCTACGTAAGGCATTTCAAGAGGTGGCTGTTCTAAAGGGTGCTGGAACCACTTGATTGAGACGAGGATTTTAAACTCTCAACTCCCTGGCATTGCTGTTCTGAAATTCCCTGATAAATGTGTGCAGCGCTAAAAACTTAAAGTGCATTGTGGAAACAGAAGATTTGGTAGAAACAGCATGGCAGAAGATCTGTTCACTGTACGTGGAAAGCTGACCAAACTGTGAGAAATAATAAGGATATAGAGGAGAGGTGACATCATCTTTTATATAAAGCTACATTTTTGTGTAAATTAAAAAATTGAAGCACAGAGGAAAGAGTTTTACTTCTGGAAAATCAAGAAATGGAACCAAAGTTGATAAAGTATGATAAAATGTGAACCCACAGGGGCACTATAGCAGTAAGTTATATGTAAAAAAAAAAGCACAGTAAAGGACTGATTATTATTTATAGGCATTCCTTCTCGAACCACTATTGAAGGAAGCCACTTCAGGAGAGAAAAGAGGGTTCAGATGTTGCTGGAGGTCACTGAAAGATGGACCAAGACCGGAAAAGGGTTATGAGACCCATGAGAGTCAAACTTGCAGTTTATAAAGTAAGTTAGACTTCAGGCTAAGTTTTGATTTTGGTTGGAAAATCAAGTATGTATTGGGTCTGGTTAGCTATTGTCAACATTTTCAAATAATGTTAGGTTAGACTACCTGAGAGCTGTGCTGGTGAAAAGTGCTTTCATTAAAACTGGACCTGAAAAGCAGAAGTGTTTTACCCCTTAAAAGAATTTATTGGGCAGAGTTCAGCTCTATTAATTTGACTGTGAACTCTTTATAAAGTTGTGGCAACTTAGATTAGAAATTCCAGTTTGGGCCTACAACTGTGTATACTGGAATTGAAAGAAAACCGGTATTCTGCTAGTTTTCGTGTAGATTTAGTTTAGACAAGAGATAAATGGCAACACAGAATTTGATAGGAGTCTAAATCAACTAGTTAGCAAGTGTTGTACTTAGAACACGCACACTGTGTTCAGTAACAAGAAAGGCTGCAGAGGAAGATGAAGATAACAATAAATTGGAGAGAGTGTATGTACACACACGTGCTTCATGCAAAAATGTAGCAGTCTGAACAGATAACATGGATGAAATCTTCATGGGGTAATGAAATAAATGAAATTATCACAGAATCATAGCATTGCCTAGGTTGGAAGGGACCTTTAAGATCATCTAGACCAACTATCAACAAGCCTGAAATGATTTGTACACACCATAGATGTTAAATGCATCCCTGGACTATGATGTCCAGGGCAGACCAAATTCAGGCTATAATGTCGTATGTTGTTTAATTGTCCTACAACAAGGAGCTGAATTCCCACTAACAGCAAGTTCTCATTGGATGATTTTACCTTCTGGGCATGAAACATTTTCCTTGAGTATATTGTGACTTATAAATGCATAATTCTAGCTCTGAAATGTTGGAACTTTTGAATGATTAGTGATGCACTCTTACAACTTTAATCGGCACTCCATTTAATTAAATCATCTTCTAAAACCTGTCTTTTTGCCAAAAATTCCCGATGCTCAGTATATGACAGCTGAATTAATTGAGTTACAATATCCAGAAAACAGTTTCTTACTTAGCTGGAATTTCTTGCTTGCATTTTCCTTAAGTTGTTGAAGGCACATTGCAAAGATTAACTTTTCAGTTATAAATAGACAAAGTAATGGGAATATTTTTAATATCACACTGATCTTTCCTTAACTCTAAATATGTTTATGTGTAGATAATTTGTTATGCTTTTCTCATATATAACTATTAGACAGTTAGAGACAGAGATATACATTGATATACCTAAACACTTTTTACAAAGAATATAAACATTCCTTTTAGAAATGCAGAACCACTTGTCACGTGGCTTTCCATCATGTCTCTGGTGTTAAGAGCAGGTAGAGGAGCTGTGAAAAGGTGGTAGATGACAAAACCAGGACCCCTGATAGCTGACCTCCACCCCACGGAGCAGGAGACAGGCAGGGCAGCAGATACTCACTGACAAAACCACTTGTGTCTGACCTACATAGCACCCTGCGGAGAACTCACCTTGAGGAGTGATGCAACTTTCTCCCTGTCAGGTGGTGTTGCCTTTTTGTCACCTGTGTCCTCAAGGGAAAATTCAAGGTTTTATTTTCATGATGTTTGCTTAGGAGATGATAATGCTCTTTTCAACTACAATGAATTTTTTAGATTAAGAACCTTAGAGCGCCTAAACTTATTGTTACTTTTCCCATTGTAGATGGTTAAGGAAAATGTGTATTTTTTAAAAAAAATTGTAAATACTCTTCCATGGAATTATGATTTTTTGCACATCACAAGCAATACAGTAAAAAAGTCCTTGCAAGTTCACATTTACACTACATATTATGTATATATCATGAGAGAGGACGTGGGAGGAGGATATATTGAGATGAGCACCAAATACACACGGTCAATACGGTTGTATGTTGCTAAGAGAGGAGATTCATTAAAGTTTGGACAGGGAATGTACCTCTGTAAGTCACTCTTTTCCTGCAAGTACAGTGTTTTGAGAACTGCTGCTAAGTCTCCAAGGAAACCACTGCTATTTGTGACTCTGTTTAGTGGTGGAAAACTAATTTTTACCTGCTTTTCTGAGACTGACAAGTCATGACAGCTCTTAGAAGTCTGCAAATCAATTATTACTCAAACCTAGCTATATTTTTAGTTACCTATTTTGTGTATTTAGACTGAATCACTGAACTACACTACGGATCAAAGGTGGAAAAGTCAGTTGTGGTACAAATCCTAATTTTCACAACAAAGCTTGTAGCATAATGGTATTATATTGAAAAATTAAACCTCTTGTATAAGTTAATTATCAGTACCCCACAGAAATATTAATTTTCTTATGCAGATTTGCTCTCACAGTTGCATATGTAGTTGTATAAAAGTACACGTGATGAGGATAAAAGAGTTACCTACTGCTTGGTAGGTGTTCTGCTGTCATGCAGAATCTTATCCCCAGTGCCAACCTTGAATAAACAAAAATCTTTCTATATTCTTAAATCAGGAATTGACAGTGAGAGCCAGAACATTAGAGAAAGATTGTGTTTATGCCTCATAGTGGACAGAGATGCTTTCTTTCTTTTCCCATGTTTCTCTGCTAGCAAAGGGAAGCTGTTGATATCTCTGAATTGTCAAAGGCAGAGAGTTGCCTTTGAAATTGCACATGACAACAGAGGTGAGATCAGAGCAGAAAATGTCTGGACCAGTTTACACTAAAGTGACCCGTCTAGCCTCACATCTTGTCTCCAACATCAGCTGAAGACTGGTGTTCATGGAGTTGTGTAAGTACAATCAATCACACAGTGAGGTCTCCTCCCAGTCTCCAGTAAGAGGGACCATCTACCACAAATAATGTCCTTGTGTTTCATAGCCCCCTTTTTTTTTTTCTCTGTTAATTTGCCTGGTCACTTTTTAAAACCATGAAAACCTTTAACATTGTCAAGGTGCCATTCAGAGGCTGAAAAGATATCTTGACATGCAGTTCAGGAGAAGCAGGGATGTATAAGGGCAGCAAATTTGGCATTAACCTGTGGACTGAATAGGAAATGCTCGTAAGCATAATGACAAAGGATGACAGGAAGACAGTAGGGGTCCTGGTCTGATCATCTTTGCACTTCTGTCAAATAAGAAAACACATCTAACTTTGATGCTTGTGCTGCCAAGTTACATGCTACCTTTCAACTCTTGGACTTGCTGGGTGATGTTACTGTGCATGGAGCTCTTTAAAACTGCAAACCATTGCTGCTTAATGTTTCATATATATGCATATATATATATTAGTATATTTATGCACTCTCTTAGTATATTTTTCTATATTTCATCTGTGGGTGTATCAAACTTCCTACTTTTCCATGTATGATTTTCCCACTAGGTAGTCGCTATGCCTTTAAAAATACAGTGTCATAATCTGCACAAAACCAAAAGATGGAGTTGGGGAAGAAAAAAGTGATAGAAGCAACAGGGCTGATGAGGAGAGATATAACATTGTTAGAGACAGAGATACGGAAGCCATTAAGGTACATATGACTCTGGGATAAACTCCCTCATGCATAACCTGAGCATGCGAAAAATTTGTATTTTTTTTTTTAATAACAACCTGTGGATTATATACCTAAAACCATGGTAATTTAATTTTTCTCAATTCTGGCAAATCTATAAAGCGATACTCTTTGTAAGTAATTTTAAATTTTTATTATTTAAGTGGGATATCTAAAGTATATTTTCAAGCTTGATCAGATGTACATAATTATAGGCCATTAAAAACTTTGAAATGGAACAATTATTATTAAAGCTTCACTGTTATTTATCCAATTTTCTTTTTTTTTTTATCAATGACAATTACTTTAAATTGTTTTCTCAAATGTGCTCGTGTTGCACTCAAAAAATCTTTAAAATCCAAATACATTTCAGTATACGCACAATTTTCTAAGCTTTGTAGATACGTACATTAACAGTAACTCAGTAAAGATGATGGAGTTCTGGTCATTAAATACTGGGAAAAAAATATGATAAGCTCTACTAAAATCTCCAGGGCATCAAAAAAGAATCAAAGAGCCTCTGTCCACCCAGGGTCTGGCTCATGCCTTCTCTCTTGGATTGCTCTCCCTCATTGTTCACACCACTCCCTTGGGCAACAAATGTGGACGTTTTTCAGAGTTTTTTAATCAATGAGTCCAGAAGAGGAAAGTTGTTAATTGATTTTAAGGCTGATGATAGAAATCTGGTGGTAGCGTGGCCTTGCTCACTAGGTTTAGGTATAATCAAATGCTAAGGGAGTTTGAGTCAGATGTTGTGAAAGGGCATGCACTAGAGAGGCAAGTAACTCCATTAGTCTGCTTGAAGGTTGAGCTTCAAACCACAGTCATTGCAGCCCCCTGAGAGCAGACATTTTTTTTCTGTTGATGTCTTCTTTGGCCCCAAGTGCCTCATCTAGTTGAGCTCTTCAGTGAGAGCATGGGGCTCTCCTGGAAACAGGCCTTTGGCTGAGCTCCCAGGGACTGCTGGCGACTCCTGTGTCTACCAAAAGCATCCTGTTCCAGGGGGACTAGGATACCCTGGCCTGGCAGCGTGTGGGATACACATGATGTTCCTCAAATGCTGTATTGAAGAACATGTATGGTGAATACACAGCTACCTAAAGAGATGAAAGCAATGACATCCAACATTTCAATACAACCAATGGCAAATATTAGATATTTTCCCACACTATATCTATACATTTGGAAATCTAGGACTCGACTCTGTGGTGTTTACTCTATCCGATTAATTCCCGTTTATGTTCACTGCCATGGAGTTATCTCACCAATACATTCAGCCTGTTGTTTTTAGTATAAATGCATTCATGTGAATATAGCCAGTAGCGCTAGATGTTGATAATGACACCACTATCCATGAAGTTATTTCCACCACAAAAAGATGTCAGAAAGCCTTATTAAGCCATCTAGTTCTGGCTTTTTATTTTTCCTCTCTGTCTTAATGTGTCCATCAATGTTGATGCAATGCAGTGTAGGCTGCAGTGTCAGACACAATGCAGCCATTCAAGTATCCTGCTCTTGTGTGGATGTTGATGAAAAACGAAAGCTGTTTGTGCCTTGATATTGTGGCAATGAAGGAATTGCAATGTAGCAGCTTTTCTGTCCTATTTCATTTTTTCTTAATTCTTTTTATTAAAAGCATTTTTCTAGTGTTTTCTTAGACAATTAGAATATTATGGGGGTTGGAACACAATGATCTTCAAGGTCCTTTCCAACTCTAACCATTCTATGATTCTATGATTCTATGATCGCTTGAAAAAAAGTAGCAAGACACGGGATAAATGGGGAAGGTAGCCTTTTTAATCATTCTAGCACGAGTAAAGCTTTGCTTCTTGTTAGCCATCACTGACCTTGAATCAGATGATCTTGGGTTTTTTAGCTGATGAGGACTCATCCAGTTTGCAAGTTATTGAAAAAGATTTTCTGGACTCTGAGGACCTTAGCATGAACTAGCTCCTGATGGCTCACATTTGTGTTAACAGACCAAAGAATGCTCTATCAAGAAGTTAAAAAACAAGACATAAGCTACAGACACATCAGTTATTGTTCCCTAAATTTTAAGCTCTGCATCAAAGAGGGAAACAAAGAAGGCTCCAGCTCTTTCTCTACTTATGTCTACTTCAAAAACTTTTCCAAAGTCATGTCTTTTTTCCAAACCATATCACAAAGTGATTCCAAATTAATATCCTGTATTCCTTTTCAACCCCTTGCCTTTATACCTCCCTTCTAACTCTAAGATTTCTCACTGTTCTGATTCATCCTGACCTGACCTGGGACAACTCTTGCTTGTGCCGGCAGCGCTGTTTTAGAGCACGGAATTGCAGTCCAGCAGCATAACATTAAAACAGACCTTGCCAGATGTGCTTATAATCATTGCTGTTTTGCAGATCAACAGCTACAATTTTAGTGGGGTTGGGGAAGAATATTCTTTAGAAAAATCATATATGCATCCAGATCATCTGAACACCTTACTCTGGAAGCTGCCTGTCTTACCAGCTCCACTATGTCATGCCTTTATCCCCAGAGCTGCCTGACTCCCTTCTAGAGGACAGACATTTAACTGCCTTCACATCCTTCTCATTGTGATTCCCAGACTTTCAGTGCATTGCTTGTAAAACATCCTTGTTTTCACTTGTCTGACATCCCCTTAGGTACACTAATTCCCCTCCTTCCCCCCGCATCCCAACAATCATCAACTGCAGAGGCATCCAACATACCTGTTTTGTGACTATTTTCTTCCTATGTTTCATTCAGATATAGCCAGAAAGACCACAAACAGAGAGCTTGTAAAATGATTAAACTCATTTTCTTCATTTGCTGTGGCGCCAGCTTGCTAGGTTCTTTATAGAAACTAGCTCAGTCATGCGGCAGGTTGAGCTTGAGATTCCTGATGCAGATCATTTTGCTCCCATAAATTATCTCAGACGTACCTGAGCCAGGGTTTGAAGCAGACTGACAGGAGAAGTTTCTTCCTTTTGCTCTTCTCCTCTTTTTACTACCCTGCACTGCTTTGCTCTTGCCTGCAGAACAGAGAACAAATTTTTTTTTGAACATTTTATTGTGTTGAACACTGCTGTCTTTGAAAGGTACTCTCTACTTTTAAGCCAAAATTATTTTTAAAAAAATTTTTACAGTAGCCCAGTCTGGTGAGGAGTAGGAAAGAGATGTTTTCCATTATTAATTATTAATTGAATGAATCATAATCTATTTTAATAAAAAAATCGAGATCTTGGCAGAGATTGACAAGATTGTTGAGTTTGGTTTTTTATGTGTGGTTTTTTGGTTTTGGGTTTTTTTTTTATTGTGTGTACGGTTGGACTCAATGATCTCAGAGGTCCCTTCCAACCATGAAAATGCTGTGATTCTGTGAAAATTATAGCGATCATACAAGGTAGTATTTAACTCTGATGAGTTTATGCCTGTGTGGGTGTACAATTTATTAGCAACTCTCAATAGAAATGACCACTGAAATAGAAAAAAAATAATCTTTGAATAAGCTTTCTATTGATATATTTAGTATTCAAGTTTTAAAGTGCACTTTTTGGTACGTTTGTCAAGTTTTCCAACTGCAAATTTTAATGAAATTTCTGTTATAAGAGTTAAAATAATTACAGTTATATAACTAAGGGTGCTGAAAGATTATGAAGAAGTTAGTATTATTCATGTCTGATAAAAAAAAAAAAAGATAAAACATCAGATATAAAAATACTAAAACCAAAATGAAATTTTTAATACCAATCTTTAAAAAGTAGGCCAGACAATTTCACATATTCCAGTTTTCAATTTTCCAAAACCAAATTGCCCCAAAATTTCAGGATTTGAAATGTCAAATCAAAATTTCAAATTTGCCCCCAAAACAGGTGTTTCCCAGGAATTTTTGAGTTCAGTTCACAGTTCTACTTCAACCAAACTTAATAATAAGCAATAATAAGCAAATTTAATAAAAGCAGCAATGGTAATTGTGCTGTTATTGCAAGGCAACAGCATTATTATGAGCAGGCTCAAGAGTTTCTATACTATCCATACACAAAAATTTGCTAATCAGGTGGTAACAACTTTGGATTCAAAATTATGGGTAAATGTCTGAGTAAATATCTCCCTCCCATCCGTGGAGATATTGAGACTAAAGATATAACAAGGTTGGCTCAGGTCCCTGGGTAGGGTGAGGCAGAAGTGCTCTTAGACCTTCCACGTGGAAATGGGATGTTCTAGGTACCAGCTGCTATTGGTCCTTGAAGCACACCTACATGTAGGCTCCGGGGACACCTTATAGCAGCCTTCCAGTATCTGAAGGGAGCTACAGGAGAGCAGGAGGACTCTTTGTCAGGAAGAGTAGTGATAGGACAAAGGGTAATGGTTTTAAACTGGAAGAAGCGAGATTTAGATTGGATATTAGGAAGAACTTCTTTGCTGTGAGGGTGGTGAGGCACTGGAACAGGTTGCCCAGAGAAGTTGTGGATGCCCCATCCCTGGAGGTGTTTAAGGCCAGGCTGGATGGGGCTTTGAGCAACCTGCTCTGGTGGGAGGTGTCCCTGCCCATATCAGGGGTTTGGAACTTGGTGATCTTTGAGGTCCCTTCCAACTCTAAACATTGATTCTATGATTCTGTATTTCAGACTGGAGTGGCTGAAGTGAAGGGAACTGGGCAAACTGGGTGATGCTGGTGAAGGATGTGGCATTATGGTGGCTGTGCTTACCTCCGTACTTCTCTGGCACTTTCCAGTCAGAACACTGAGTATATTCATGAAGGAGCTCCCAAGGCAAGGAGGAGAGCAGGAATTTTCTTCACTTCCACATAACCCTATTTCTAGTAAAATAAGGAGACCAATTACTTCCCACACATATAGATTTCTGCAGATTTGAGAATTTTTTCAGCTCAGACCTTTCAGAGGAATTCTTTTTTCTTGTAGAGGACTTTACTCAGCCTTTTGTCTCCTTATAGTAGGATTTGTGTGTGCTGTGTGTGCTTTCTTGAAATATACAAAATATTATTCTGAATTTGCAGACTTCATTTTATTTAAACAAATTCTCTGTACTTGTGCTGAGCCATCTCTATGCATTTTCATTTTAATTTTTGTTTCTCTTTAAAAACCAGATATAAATTTATTTAAATGGCAGGAAAAAAAATGAGGGTAAGGGAACTCCTTATGGAGAGGTAAGAAGAAATCTAATAAATTAGCGGTCTCATTCTATATTCAGAAATCAACTGAAAAAAGAAAAATGAAAAGAGTTCTGGCATGACAGAGGGCAGAATATCTGATGTACAAAAACAGATTTGAACCCAGAGTGAATCTGGGGTCCATTTGTAAAAACAAGAAATTGAGCTCGATAGTTTCATAAACTGTAAGTGCAGTAGCATGACAGCAGAGGGTTGATGGCCTATAATGCTTTGTCAGAAGCTTTTCCTCTCAGAATTGCTAGAGTTGTTGCCCATAGAAAAATAAGTGCCCTTTAGGACATGGTTCAAGTACAGGAGTAGTTTAGTCTGTCTCGCGTCTGAGAGGACAGAGGAATTTATCAAGAAAATCGTATAGGTTTTTACGGTTGACTGAAATTCAAATCCAGGAATTGAAGGTAGAAAGTTGATGTTTTGACTCAGGCAAACCAGAAGGGAGAAGTTTCTGCTGTATTTTAGAGGGGCAAGGTGAGTTTCCTTTCATGTAAACCAACATTAGTCGTGTATTTCTAAGAATAACATGCCTCACTGTCATTTCAGCCTGGGATTATCCATGTGTCCTGGAGACAGGCAGACACCTGGGAGACAATTTCAATGAGCAGAACATTCCGTAGTTGCAGGAAGTGTTTATTACGCTAAATCATTGTTTCTCACTTCATTTCACATAATCATAACTTCTGTGGCATTTTCTTCTTTGACCTTCAGTATAGATCAGAGGACACAGCTGAAATCAAACACACTCTTTATGGGGGCTTGGCCCCTTCCAATTAAAGGATTTTTTTTTCCTTGCAGTTTTCCCCACTCTTTTTTTCCTTCTGTCTTTCAGTATTATTGTCTCTTCAGTTTCAGTGGTCAGATTTAGCACTCTCAGTTTTCTTGGGTGGAATACATTCCTCTTTCAGAGGTGTTATTAGAAAATCCTCTAGAAGTCATTACACATGGAAAATACTGTGCTGAAATTCTCTCTTCCTCACAGGTGCATGCCAAACAGTTTATTTCCTTTAGGCAGGAAATTTGAAAGGAGCCAAGTATTGCAATGCTCAAATTTTGAAAAAGATAACAGCCCAGAAGAATCAGCCAAAATTGATAGTATCAGACTCCGTATACACACACACACGAAAATGTTTTGTTTCTTCAGAAGCAAGAGTTAGGAGTAATATACTTCATTGAGTTCTTTTCTTTTCCCTATTATTCACTCTTCTCATATCATCTTTCACCTCTGTCTCTTACAATCATGGTTATTCTTATTTTTCTGATATAGTATCTCCTTTTGCACATCCCAAACGGTGAGCTCTGGCTGCAAATAGATAATTTGCCACTTTACATATTCCCGATAAAGGCTTGCTTTTTTGTCTTGATCCATAAAGGGAAAGATGCTTACAATATTTTACAGCTTGTACAGGTCTCATTAATTAAAGTCAGTCTTTGGCCTGACCGTAGCACACATGCTGTAGACAGAACTTATACTTCCTCCCCAGTCTTGAGTAAAATTAAGCCAGATTCTGACCTTGAGCCTATGGTGTGTAGAGCTTTAAATGCTGGGCTTGTGTGCATTTAACCCCACTGTAGCTGTTGTAGGGTCACAGGGAGGTGACAGATGCTATCTGACTTCCTACTGTAGATGATTAATTATGAAGGGAGGACTTTGCATAGACTAGACCTGAAAATTTCAGCTGATTTCCTCAGCAAGGTTCTTGGCAGACCTACAGGAGCATCTTTGTTGATTGAAGCCAGCTACTGTTGTGTTTATCACAGGTTTCCTTACACAACATAACCATCCAAGCTGATAAAAGCAATGAAATTTCAGTACAACACAGTGCTGGAAATTTGGATCTCAAATAAACAAATATTGCCATCAATATTCCCAGCATTATATGGCTACTATTAACATCAGGCTTACATATTGTAATTTTATTTCTTAAACTACAGAGATAGTGCTTAGATGTATGGATTTATTATCACATTTGGCATATATTATTTATAGCATAAGAAAGGTGAAACATCTTGCAGCATGCGTGTAAAGATTAGGATTTATTGTCCAGGAATCCTTGAACAATTTTATCAAAAGCCCATTTCTAGGTGGTGTTTTTCTGCAATAAATCATACAGCAGAAATCTATCAGTGGACACCAGTAGGAGATAAATGAGAGCAGAGGAAAGAGGGTCATCACAGATTTTTTTTTTCTGTATCATGACCTGTCATTGGCAGAAATCCATTTATTATCGTACATGAATGATTTTTTTCCCTTACTCACTGGGTTTGCCATTCTGGGGACTGCTATCTAAAATAAAATGAAAACTTCAGAAAATGTAAGCTTTCAGGAATCATGAAAACAGAAATAACTTAAAGACCACCGGTGCAATGACTAACACTACTTCTACTCCTACTTCTTTTTCTATCTCTCTCCCACCTTCTCTTTCTTGCTTTACTCTTTCCTCTACCCTCTACATAACAACAAATTGTTTTGAAGTTTTCATTATGGAAATAGTGGAGAAGGAGGGACAGGATCATAAACCCAGTGTCGTGGTGGTATATAAAAGAATTACTAAATTCAGCTGGTTGGTATATGCAAGAAGGAGGCAAACACAGTTAGAAGCGGGCAAGGTCCTGCTGAGCTGCATTTACCCCAATTCTTCAAGAACCTTTCTACCATTTTTAATGAAGTAAAGTTATGTTTGTCTTTAAGCAATGGGCAGGGAGGAGGAGGAAGGTTGAAGTACAACATTTTTGGCTTGATTGAGAGTAATCAAGATGGGAAGAAGCAATATAGCTTCACACATCTAAATTAATATCACCATCCAAAGTGTAAGAGAGACCTCGAGAATGATCAACTCATGTTCCAGGCAGGTGGTGTGGGATTTGGCCACCACTCAGACCAGAATGTTGTTCATAGTAGTCAGGAACCAAGAGGAGAGGCAAGAGAAACAGGTCTTCTAGGGAGCATGGGTGAAATTTTTGTGAAACAACAGCCAAAAGCTTTAATGCCAACCAGCACCAGGAGGGTTTTGTACACAGAATGCGCCACTGGGGCACACAATAATTAAGATACCCAGGTTGTGCAGCTTCTGGAAAGCCTTGGTTATTTCTGCTTTATCAATTCAGGATTTTATCACAGTGGAGAAGTTTTATATGAGTCCTCTTCTCTCTGATCTGTTAACCTTTTGGACATGTGCTTCAAGCATTTTCTTTCCCTGGGCTAGGTAAAGAAGGACAATTGCTGGTAGTGTCTGGATTCTCCTTTGATGAAAATAGATGAAATAGTGAACTAATGGCCATTCATTTGTGCAAGCTAATGGTTCAGTTGATCCTCAACAGAGACAAGGGTGGGACTGTGTAAGCCTGATCAGTGGAAGCATGTAAGTTTGTGTCACTGTTGGGAAGATCTAGTTGCAAGTGAACCACCAGGATTGGATCTTTCCTTCCCAATGCTGTATGCTACAGCAAATGAGATAACTGTCCTTATGGAAGACACGTCTCATTGCCAGGTACATCCATACATTTCCACAAAGCAAGGCTCTTTCCTGTATTGGAGTATGTAATATACAATTTTTTCAACTTTATTTTTCATTCTTATGACTAAGGTTTGAGTTACTGAAGCAATTTGCCAAACAGATAGTAACTATGATGATTATTCTTCAATAATCCTACTGCAAGAAAATACAAGATGATATTGTAATGGGTATTTACTTAATTTATAGGGTGAGGAGAAAGAGAAAGGCTTGAAAGTTGGCAATTCAGATTGATGACAGAAACAAAAATTAAAAAGCCAGTTAGAAGAAATCTTTCTTTTTGTTGTAGCTAGTGGAAATTTATTGTTGACTTCATTTGAGCCAGGATTTAATCTCACATTTCTGTCTGAAAAGTTCTTGATTTTTACTGCAGTAGTAGAAAAGGTTACTAGTACAGACAGAACATACAGTTCCAATAGCCTTTAGCTGCAAATACATTTTATGTTGAACAGATGTAAAACTTGTGTATATGAAAATCACACTTTCTTGTTTGCTCTGTGTGATCAGTTACAATCCCACATGCAGGTTTGATTTTAATGGGTTCCAACATGTACAGATTTTTAATCTTTCTGGATTAAACTTTAATAATCTTTTAATCTTTCAAACCTCCTTGAAATATTGTAGTTTTAGATCAATTTCCATGTTGCTTATATAAATCTTTTACAAAAAAGAAATTCATTCATTCAAGGAGGAAAAAATGTGATACAGTAAAAGAAGTTTTTTAAATTTCATCTTGACTTCATTGTTTGCCTTCAACACGAGAACTATTCAGAGTTAAATTATAAACTGAGCTGCATTTCAGAAAACTTTATGGAATCCTAATTTTTTAGATCTGAGATCGTTGCTAATCTTTTTGTTTGGCTGACTTAATTTTCAACTAACTGAAAGATTTTATTCCTTGGAATCATGACAACTACAGACATGAACAATAATTTATGACTCCCACATCAAATGAATGGCTCAAAATATTAACTCACATGTCAACTTTAAGGTAAACTCAACTAAAGATCTTAACCTGTGTGCAAAGTGGACTCTTCTAAATATCTAGGACTGCAATTTGAATAATAAAAAAATATTATCGCACATATTAAATTAGAATGTAATCTGATGCCTGTAAACCAGGGGAATAAAAAAAAAAAGATGGGCTACAGGGCAAATGGCAAACTTTATGTTATGATTCAAGAATTAATCTTAGATGTATGTATTTCTTTTTTGCTACCCGAATGAAAATAATCAGTAAAATAAGCAGTAGTTTACAGTGCTGCAGTCTAGCTTCTTTTGGGGATAGACAGTTTGTATCTTTCTTTTTAGTATTTTGGTTGAAACCATTAATTATAACCAATTGAATCTCCTTAAAGATTAGGGGGCCCACATAGACAGGTTGTGCCTACCCAGTTATTATCTAGAGCTCAACCAGATTAATGTGGGTGAATTTTCTATGATATCATGCACTTTTACCTATTATGAAAATTTAAGATATATGCCACCTAACCTTTCATTTTAATATTCATGCTGGTTTTTAGTATCTTTTTCTTATAAATGCTATAATCAAACGTTTCCTTGAGGCAAATCCTGTTCCACTGGCTGCAAGTTGGATGTAGCAACACTGGGGTTATTTCAAATAAGAACAAGATGTTTGCAAAGGGATTATGGGACTTTGAGAGTTACAGGAATTATGGGAATGGCAAAGCAACAGCGGGAAACCAATTTAGCAGGGCTTTGCAAAAACCCAGAGCAGGTGGCACTGAGGACGGGGCAGGCTTAACCTGGATAAATAAAGGTCTCACATGTGTCCACTGATATGTGATATGTGGATCACACCTTAACATCAAGCTGGCTAGGTGTTCCACAGAAATATCAAGACGCTTTTGTGTTGGGCATGGCTGGGCAGCAGACAGGGCAGAAAGGGGCAGAGAAGTTTAATTAATGGCAGAAGCTCCTTACACTGGCACAGTGGCCTCAGCTTCCCCACCGTGGTTTGTCTGGAGTTCATGCAGGGGATGGAGAGGGCAAACGCTCCACACTCTTGCTGTGTGGGACAGGGATGAGAGGCTGGAGGTTTTCCCTCTTCCCTCCATCTCTGTAGGCAGCCCCTGGGGTAGTCAGCTTCCTGGCATTAGTCTAGGGTTACACTTTTGGCTTCCTTTTCCATGTTAACCCTTTAAGCCTATGTGCACTCAATTTGTAAATAATTTTGGCAGAGAGGAAGGTGCAGAAACGAGTAATACTATCAAATACTGTTAAACTGGAGTTTAATAATATTAGGCTGATAAAAGTCACTCATGTCAAAAAAATTCCTTGCCTTCTTGTTTCACAGCCACAAAAATTCATTCAAGGCAAAGGTTCCACCGTGAGACTGTGTTGTGTCTGCTCTGCTCAGCCTGTGGTCCACATCCCCCTTATGATGATAGTCCTTACAGCATCTGTGAGATTTCCACGTGTAAAACAAGGTGTGAATATTGCCCAGGTGTTTCAGGGTTCATGTGAGAGATTAAAAAATTAGTTGGGAACTAGAACTGTTTGTGCTTCAGACATCTGGCACTTTTATATGAATGCTCTGCAGTGAAAGACCTCTTCGTACGTGGGAACTGAAACACTGAATAGGAAATACAAGTAAGTCTGTGGGGATCCAGCCCCTTTATACATCTGTAGGATCCCACATTAGAGCAAGAATTTGTCTTTTGCCATTCACCAGCACTAAATTTTCCTGGGAAAATATATGCCCCAGCAGTTAAATTATTGTACTCTTGATTTCTCTTCCTGAGACACTGTGAGCAATTTGGGAAGGATGCAGGATATCCAGTTCACTTTATTTTCAAATAGGCTTACAAAAGTGTTTATATCAATACATTTTTAAAAATAGGACAGAGGTAGAAACATGAGTTTTAGCAACAAAAATGTGAGGAACCTATATTTTGGAAAACTTCTAAGATATTTTTTTTTCCTTAAAATTTTTTTTTCCTTAAAAATGAAAGGAAAAGTGATTGTTCTGAATAGATAAAATGCTACAGTGAAGATTAAAACTGAATCTGGAAGGCTTAATGCAACTGTTCAGTCATTTTTTTTATAGCAATATTGGTTGTTTGTTTGTTTGGTTTTTTTTTTTTTCCCAAAAAGGAGGACAGAAGGAAATTCTCCAAGTCAAATTCCTCACAATATTTAGTGTTCTCCATTCCCTATGTTTTGTTGGGAAGGGTTCCCCGGTTCTCGTTGCACTTTGAAGAATGCACTTCAACAATAATGGAATGGAACAGATCTTTCAACGTATCTCCCTTGAAATAGCCACAAGGCTTGTAGGTGGGATTTGTACAGTGAAGGGTAAAATAGACCCATTTGCTAAAAATGTGACAGGGAATCCAGAAAAAAATGCTGACTGGATTGTAATTTCAACCCATGATCTTTTGAAAGATAAAATGATAACTTTCCTAATGACGTAGGTTTCTACAGGGGAGTACGAAACTCAGCCTCCTCTTACCCACAGCAGAAGCACCACCACGATTCATAATATTTAAAAAATGATGTTGTCGAGGCTTTTACTGTTACCTTGCAAGAGCTCAGAACGAATATTCATGGTTAATCTATTTTTTCAAAACTTCCTGCCTCTCGGTCCCGGAGAGACAGAAGGGCGGTGTATCATGTTTCCAGCACTTAGGGATCTAATTGGGATATTGTTCTGTACACGCTGTTAGACACTGTGGTGACAAGACGAGTCTTAGCCAACACTGGCGGCCAGCCAACACATACCTTCGGCGAACAAAGTGCAGGGCAATTAAAGTGTAAGCACCCAAGGAGCACTGCCGAGAGACAGCACAGAAATAGCCATCAAGCAAAGCACTCAGAAAATATATTTCTTTGGCATATTGGAGGATTATTGCTCCATCCATTCATTTCTTTCCCTTGATGTCTTCCCCTGAAAGGGAACTTTCCCCCCCCCCCCCCCCCTCTTCAGTGTTTTCATGCTTTAGAGAAGTTTGGGGATTCCTTGGTGAGGCAGGGAATTTTTTTCAGAGGGGCAGGGAACACAGTGATTTTTCTGTTATGCAAGTCGAGGCAAGAGGACACTAAAGAGCTTTGGGAAGTGTGTTATGGAATGGAGCTTTTTATAAAATTCACAGGTTGGATGCACTACAGAATGTTATATAGAGCAATCATGTTGTATACAGCTACTTATAAATACTGAAACAAGACCTGTAATTCTGATTATCAAAATGAAAGCCCTTAAGAAGTCAGATGTGTTGCATCCCCCCCCATCCTCCAAACAGGTCTGCATTACTGAACTGCATTCACAACCACCTTATCAGTAATTTGGGCAACCAGTGTTGAATATCGGATATCCCAAATGCTCCTGAAATACTCCTGACACTGGGTTTTATGATGTTCAGTAACAAAACCTAACAGAGATGAAACTTTTATTACTTTGAATTCTGTTTGTTAATAGATGGGTAAAAGATTGTTGGAGAAGGAAGGGGAGAGTGAGCCAGGGCATTAGCTATTGGAATTCAAGGATACATAAATGTACAAACACCGTTTTCATTCTCATTCCCAGTCCAAGTGGTTAATCACAATGTGCTCTTTCCTTTCATGCAGGTCTGCTCAAATGTTCTTGCATAGCAGGTGTGTGTGTTTGCAGAGATTAAAACAATGGCAGAAGCTGAATCTCTGTCTACCGTGGACGGTCTTGTTTGTGGAGAATATTTTCCCTTCAAAATGTATTTCTCTAATGAAGATTTGCTCGGCTGTTTTATGTCTCCAAGGTATTTTTTTCCCCATGTAGTTATGCAGGGAATGTTATTTTAATCTGTTTGTTTGTGGGCAAATTTACTTATCATCTCTCTAATAGCAGCAGCAGGAGTTACAGAAATAAGCTCCTAGGCTTATGGATAACTATGGATGCATTTATTAATCCAAACCTTTCTAAAGGTAACATCCAAATTCTTTCCCAAAGTCTGTTTCTTTATACCGTGCATATGTCAGGCCATCATCATCAGACACAGCCTTTTTTTACTTACATTTGCTTTGAAAAACAATTATTTATTCTTCAAGGAAGAAAAGGTTATATTGCAGAGGTCAGACTTTTATCATTTTCTTTTTATGGAGCAAGCCATTGGGATATTATAATGGTCTGTCAGCTAAGCACCTACATGGCTCTGCAAGGTCAAAGAGAGAGTTACAATGGGCATATTTTATGTATGTATCTTGAGAGTGTTGTCCCAGTACTCTCCAGCCCCCCCTAATAAACCATTTTACTGCTGTACAACAACACAGCTTTGTGTTCCATAGGATTTTTTTTTTAGCCCCCTTTGAATGAATGCTAAATTCATACGAATGTCAATAATAAAAATTTACCAAGTTCTTCCTGGGGTCACTTAATGACATTGTTAGGATTCTTAATGTAGCTACTAGGTGAAAGAGCTGCCAGTACCGCATAAAGAATGAGTTGTTCTCCTCCTGCCACAGCCCCAGCTGATTTACAACCACTTTGTGTTTGATGTTGGACAGGATAATTTCATCAGTCTCCAGCCCTTGTGATCATGTCCCAAAATGACTAGTCAGGTGAAGCCCCAGCCGAAGATTGCTTGTCACCTGTAGGAAGTAGCTGTCTGCTATGAGTAGTCTTTACTCATAAATGTAATCATCTGTTAGTTATTCATTGAGCTATACTTCATGGTCTAGATGCAGTAGTGAGGATAATATACAAACACCTCACAGGGAAAATGCTTTGAAACAACAGATGTGTCCGTTAAAAACCTTGTTTTTTACAACGGGGCAACATCTTAAACGGAAGTAACTGGCTTCCAAGTTCATCTCTGAAGGTTACTTCAGAAAAATCTGTCAAAACCTCTCCCCATCCACGAGTGATTCACTGCAGCAAATGGCCTGTAGTTAAAAACAATGATTTCTTAAAAGTCCAACACCAGCGTTGCTGGGGTGATTTAAGGCAGTCAGAGCGAGACAGGTATAAACCTTTTCTGCGCTATTGTTTTGAAAGAATGCATGATGTTGTGATAGAACTATCCGAGAGAATAGTATGATAATTCAGCCACCTCTCTGGGGGGCAAATTCTTATTTATTTGGGTTAAATTCCTTGAAATCGTGGAGGATGTGTCTATTTCTAGTACCAGTGATGCATTTTTATCACATCCAGACATATAATTTGGCATGAAATAACTAACACCCTTCCATTTCTGATATTCAGCTGGGCTTAACCTGACGTTTGTTCTCTTGTTTTATAATAAGTAAAAATCTTGTTTCAGAAGAAGAGTAGCTAGTAAGGATTCTGTAAAAGCATTATAAAATTGCCAAAAAGAAAAGTGGTGCTGTTATTAGGCCAATACTGTTGTAAATGATAAATTAAAAAGGCAACATGAAGAGGCTGAAAAGTAGTGACAGCTGCAATGAGCACATTTTCTCCTTTCTCAGTGTGAGATCACAGTGCGGGAATATATGAACTTTGAATCCCTTTGTGAAATTTGTGCTCATTTTAGCTGTCACTGCTGCAGGTGATGAACACTCACAACCTGTTGTTTCTGCTTTATGCCTATAAAAACGCAAGGGAGAAGTTCTAGTAACAAAGGAGTAAATATTCCGATAAATATAATCATGCAGCTAATGTGGCATTCTGGATAGAATTCACAATGTGTTCTGCAGTGTATCCAAGGCTTGGCATCTAAGAGACAGATATTTAATTTCTTAAATTGTAGTTGGAAAAACAAGTGTGCCATTTTATACGTTTCATTTACATTTATTTTGTCAGGATGCTTC
Source organism: Pedionomus torquatus (assembly GCA_013398155.1). Classification (NCBI taxonomy): domain Eukaryota; kingdom Metazoa; phylum Chordata; class Aves; order Charadriiformes; family Pedionomidae; genus Pedionomus; species Pedionomus torquatus. The sequence continues at coordinate 125,656 of VZRU01017231.1, read as the reverse complement.
CAAGGTTAGAATACACACTATTTTTCCTCCTCAGGCTTATTTCTCGAAGTCTACTTTCATGAATCCTTTCAGTAAAAAATTACAAATCTAGCTACTGAGAAAAATATCTCAATTTAAACTACAGTTTCAAACAACTCAAAATGCAGAAGAAAATAGATTGAGACTTCTGATTTGATTTATCAGGAAGAAAGAGGTCATTTACAAATCTTGAATCTACAATATAAGACAAACTTTGAATCTGACAGACTTGACATCTGGTCTTTTTCTCATCTGGACAAAAAAGAGTAAGAAAGGATAGAACTCACTAGATCCATAAAAGAACAATCCAGCTTTTCTTCCACATACCAAATTTTCAAATCATACTCTGTTAATACAGCTCTTTTCTGTTCATAGTTTAAACATCAGCTTAAAAAGAGCTATATTTTAGAAATGCATTAAAGGAGAGATTATCTGTTTTGTTTCTAAAACTCTCTCTTTACTTGATCCTTTGAGGTTTTAATTTTGCTTTCTTTACTTGGTATTTCCATCTTTTCTCTTCACACCTGGAAATTTCTTGTGGCTTGCATCACCTTTTAACAGGAGATAGAACTTCTTAGAGAAGAGATCTGTCATACTGTGGCTGCCTTTTAGTGCCCATCCATGCCGCTGAGTGCACAACAGAAAGTAACAGTGCAGGAATAAATATATATTTTTTTTTCTTATTCTTTTGACTTAAAAGTGAAAGTAAGATGAAACATATGTTTTAGTTGCAAATGGAATGTTTCCCATCTGGTGGGTTTGTATTCTCTGGTCAGCACAGGGACACATTTTTATTATCCATAGAGGGAAATCCTTCTCAGAAAAGTAGCTCACAGTAGGCATCCAGTGCCTGGCTGCCCCCTGACTGCTCTGGGACTAGCAGGCAGCATAGTAATAAAAGTGTTCCATTTAGTAAAGCTTTGCCACCTATAACGAATGAAGAAAGAGCTTTTGGCAACTGAGGCAGCTCTTTCTACCACCCAATGTCACTTGTCTCCTAGAACCAGTATGCAAAAACTGACCTGCATCATGAATATTCCCTGTTTGACCTTGCAAAGCATTGCTTTCCACAAGCCATACCTTGTAGTTCTCTCAACAGTCTTCCATGACCAGTGTTCTGCTGTAAACCCACCAAGGATGTTAACATTTTAAAATTCATTCCTTTATTTTATTGCATCCTTACTGCCAGAGAAGGCCTTGAGAGACCTTCTGGTGGGGTCGCTGTAAAATTGCTGCCCATAGTAAGGTGTTGCCTGGTAACTTCTTCACAGGGGTAGTGTGGACACTGGTGTTACTAAGTGGCTGCCAGGTTAGTTCCTCAGAAGATACTCTATTTTTATTCAGAATTTAGTCACCAGCAGTTTCTCTGAGATCATCTCCTCGACATAAAAAATATGCAAATGTCATGCACTTTCCCTTTACAGAGGAGGGGCAATAAGATTATGTAGTAAATGACAGAACTGAGGCTTAAAGGAATGTGTGTCTTAGACTATTATATCTCTAAAGTAGGGAGGAGTAAAATTTGCCATAACTAAAATGAAAAAGTAATTTAAAAAGCAGCTGATCTGTAGCTTTTTGTTACTATGTGTTGAAATAGCATAACTATTATTGTATTGACTGTGACGGCCGCCACTGCTTTTGCACATGCCAAGAGGCCAACAGTGCTGCTGTGGCTCTGTGGTTGTAGAACGTGGCTGTTTGCCCTGGGCACAATGATGAGTCTCCAGAAAGGTGCTGTCATACTGTAGCTACCACTGCTGGGACAGGATGGCTTTCCAGGAGGAGCTGTAGCACCCACGATTATAGTGGGGAGTAGCTCTAGTGTGTGTCCAACAGCCTCTGCAAATAACAGAACTGAATCTTTTCCAGCAGCAGCACTGAAGGGTTTGGGCTACTCATTGCTACTGAAATCCTTTCCTATCCATAGATTAATTTGTATTTCCATTTAAAGTAATGTACGGCTACACCTGTCTTTTTCTAAACAGGATTCCTTTTCTGCAAAGAC
>VZRU01017231.1:46143-123586 GCA_013398155.1 Pedionomus torquatus | reverse complement strand
TGGCTTCTTAACTCCCATATAAGCTATTTAATCTGTACTTCTTTTCACCTTTTAAATTCTCTTCTCCATAGTCAATGAAAAGATGTGACTGCACAGGCAGCAGTGTCCATTTTTCCAGGCTAATTTCATGTGTGATACCAACCTTTTCAGACACTTTAGCTTAACTTATCAGCATCAGCGTAAGATGAAGAGATAATTCTATCCCAGATCCTGAACTGGCAATTTGGCAGTACTGAATTGCTGGATCTTGTGATTTTGTTCTGGATCCAGAAGATAATTTACTTTTTTTTTCTAGATATTGATTTAGATAATCTCAGGTGAAAGACTAACCCTCTGTAAATAATAATGGTTGTTGCTTTGAGAGATCCCAATATCAGGCACAGAAATAATCAGAAAATTACAAAACATAAAGACAGCGAGATAAGTGGCCACCTGAAAGGCATTAAAATTAAGTTAAAACACTGTTTGCATGTATCATTGATAAAGACTATAAATTATTTTGTGAAATTCAAACTAAAGTAAAGGTCGTGTTATACATGCAGTACCCAGGATACTTTCTTTTTGTTACTAAAATCTTTCTAAGAAAAATCTTGTTTTTCCCTTTTGAATCACAGTGTGGTTACATCTGCAGAAAAACTCTGAGGGGGAGAATTAATTTCCACTTCTAAACTTTGCAGCAGCAGTAAACCAACAGGCTTAGGAGAGTCCTTATTTTAGAAGATATTTTCCCCCCGATCTTTAAACATTAGACGTATTAGTCTAAATTAGTCATACTGGGCTCGCTCTATAGGAAACTATGAAGAGGCACTACATGTGATTCACCACGTCCTAAGATAGGCCAGATGAATCATCTTTTGGAGGTGTGCATTGCTCTTGACAACTACAGCAGTAGTTGAGCATATTTAGCTCAGCCACAGGCACCTGCCTGTGAGATGCTGAGCTCAGAGTGGCTGAATTCCATCTTTTTGTGCCTTTCGTCTCTTCCACACTGGCTGAGTGGAAATGGAGACCCGTGGAAATGCTACACAGCAAAGATCTCCCTTTTCTTGGGTCACAAGCTACTTGCTGGGTGATGGTGAGGGTTTGCCACGGAACTGAGCCCTCCCTCTTCAGCCCATGTGCCACATCTGAGAGTTCCAGAATCTGCTGCAATGCTTCAGGCAGAGGAGGGGAAGACAATATGTTGCATTATCAAAAAAAACAGGCAATTTGCTCAGCCGTTATCCATGAGATACAGTTCATAACTTCCTGTCCAGCCAGTTTAAGAATACATTTTACCAGTGAGAGATTTAAAGATGGCTTGAGTTTTCTCAAGTGCTGCTAGTATGCAAAGGAATCAGCTTGTTTTGCATGTTTGCTGTGATGTTTAAAATGAAAAAAAAAAAAAAAAAAAAGAAAGACTGATATGAAAAAAGAATCCCTTAATTTCCATGATGACATACACCTGATGAAGATGCACTGGAAAGGGTTGAAACAATAAAGGCATTAGTTTCTGCAGTGTGAACATGTCTTTTTTTGCAGCAACAACTCCTTAAAGATTTTTACTATTCCTTGCAAAGTTTTAATCAAAAAGATTTTGAAATGAAATTGCTATATATTTGTCTGGGCCTATCCAGTGGGAATGTAATGAAATAATTCTGGTGCTCTGCAAAACAACACCTGAATTTCCATTCCTGTGCTACGTGCAATGCCTACCTTTTCTGATTTGCTTTGAGTGAGACCCAGCCTTCTATATAAGAAAAAGTTAAGAATGCAAAAAAAAAAATAAAAATAGAAGTTTTAAAACTAACAATATTCAACAGAAGATATTTTAATGCATGATGGAAAGTTCATCTTTTTGCCTCAGTAGGACAACATTTTGCCTCCTCGTGGCTCCATTAGGACGTTATCACTTCAACACTCACAACGTGCTCTGGTTTGAACGTGTACAAATGTCAGCCTTGAATGTCAGCTAATATTGCTGAGATTGTTATTAAGATTTTTTCCAGTGCTGTGAAGGAGGTGAAAAGGCTGGACATAATGTGCTTTTTTTGTCCAGAGGAGGCAAAACAGTTACTTGGAAAAAGGTGGGGAGTCAGCCAGTTACAGTGGAGAAGTGTTGCATGTATTAAGCAGAGAGTTTTACAACTACACGGCTTTTAAGACCAGATTTTATACTGGCATATGAATGGATTTTGCAGAAAAATAGTCTGCGAGGATAAGGAGTGAATGAATCATTTTTTCCCAGGAAGCAAAACACTGTTGTTATTGTTGATTCCGCTTTCACACTCTCATCATATTGTGGTTACAAGCAATTTTCATAGTCATTGCATTTCAGTGCATTTGGGGGTGGAATGACAGTCGTGCTTACATACTGTCTCTCTTGCAAGGTTATTGCCCTGTTCCTGTTGTGAGTCTGCTTTTCCACCTCTTTCTCCCTGAATTCCCATCACATCAGTATGGATGGGCCTTTCTATCCACTCTTTCATGCCTAGAGGAAAAGCAGACGAGGGCAGCAGCAGGTTCATCTCTGGATGCCTTCATCCACCCAACCAGGGCAGAGCAGCACCGGTGGTGCTGTTTGGTGCTTCCGTGGGAAGCGGGCGAGGACACCGATATGGCAGCCAGCAGGCATCTCCACTTCCTTCAGAAAACCACTTAAGAAGCCCTAGGTGGTGACTTCAAAGACCTTTTATTCACTGCCCAGAGGAATGGGTATTTTGTAATACAAAATGAATCAAATTTCAAAGCCTGTAAAGGTCAAAAGCAGCCTCTGGCCAAACAAGAGGAAGAAGCCGATAGGAATTACACCTCTCCACGAGAGGCCACTTTAACACAAACAACCCTTGTGCCTTCACACCTGCAAAGAGTTAACCACAAACCTCCACGGGGCCTGATGGATGAGAAGTGATCACTCACCCCTGGGACAGGCAGGGACCAGAAAGGCTGGGCTGACGTAGTTTTTGCTTTACCTGCTTTTAGTCTTTAAGCTTTTAGCTAATGCTACTGTTGCCTGCTTTGGTACTAACCTCGTTTGAGATAGGACTGTGAGCAACCATTTTCACAGCTGCCTAAGCCAGGTCAGACACTGCAGGTATTAAAAGCCCTGTGTGGTGATAGTACTCTCCCTAAATAAGTGCAGGAGATGGAAAGACTGGGAGAACTAATGTAAGAACTTGTCACAGTTCAGCGGCCTCTTCCCCTCCCCAGCTCCTTTGAATTATAGCTAATATTATTTCTATTTTCTGTATGGAACGGTACAGACCTATGTGATTTTCCAAAGGAATTGATTAAAAAGTACCCTGCTGTCCCTGGTTTAAGCTCGTGCCACCCTGGGTGGAATACAATGGGTAAGAATAAGCACAATCATGCACATATTCAGAATAAAGGGTTAAATCAAGACTTGCTTGGCGGCCTTACTTAAGACCAATATGGCACTAATGTCTATCGTATTAAGCTCCTTACCTTACCATCAGATATTTTAGTCATTTCACACATTTCAGGGGAAAAAATACGCTTTGATATGCTTTTCTTTTTCTGTTTTTCATTTTTCTGCTATCTCACTAGAAGAAAAAAAAAAAAAGCCACAAAACCAAAGAAAACAGACATGAGGAGTGAGTCCAGGCTTCAGAAGAGAGAGAAAAAATAACACATAAAAATTGCCTTGGAATGTTCAGAATTAAAAATGTGATTTTAAAGCCTGCTAACTTGCAGTCTAACCAATATTTGTTGCCTTTTGATTACTTAGGTCTCATGACTATTTGTGACTGCCTACTTGTGGTAAGGAGAACTGTCAGATCCAGAGCCTTCAGGCTTATTTGGAGCTTGGGAAGGATGAATTGGTGTTCCCGCATTCCTGAGCGCTGTAGTTCTCTAGCTGTGGGCCACAGAAGGGGTCAGCTCTTTCTCTGAGGTTGCTGCTTGTTGACGGCAGATGCTGCCTGCCTGCAAGAAATGGAACAGGAACCTCATAAAATTGGATGAGGGCAGATGTCAAGTCCTTCATCTGAGGTGGACTAACATCTTACACGGATCCAGGCTGGGATCTGCCCAGTTGGGCAGCAGCTCTGCAGGAAAGATACAGGAGATGGTGGTGGACAGCAGGCTGAACACGAGCCAAGGGAGTCCTCTGGCAGCAAGACAGCATCCTGGGCTGTATGAGCAGGAGGAAACCAGTAGATTATCCTCCTCCTTTTCTTTGCACTCTGACCATATACTACATCCAGTTTGGGATTCCCACTACAATTAAAGCACTGATAACCTGCAGCAAGTTTAACAGAGGACCATCAAGAAAATCAGGGTTGGAGCACTTCCTTAATGAGAAGATGCTGAAGGAGATGGGCTTGTCCAGAGAAATTATGGTTTCAGGGGGCCTGGCAGCAGACTGCCAGGGCCTGTGGGGAGGTTACCGAAAAAAACAGGTGCACGTTCCTTACAGTCATGTATACTTAGGATGAGAGAAAAGAGGTTGAAAAAAGAGACTCTCAGATTACATGTAAAGAACATTTTCACCAATGAGGACACTCCAGCAGTGGAAGAGACTCTATCCTTGAAGATTTTCAAGACCAGACTAGCTGAAGCCCTGCAACAACATGATCTGACATTCAATGTGTCTCCCCTTTCAGCAGGAAGTTGAAACAGACACCTTTTACAGTCCTTTTCAGAGTCAATTATTCTGTGAGTATGTGATGTTTTATTTTTTTTCCCCCCATTGGTTGGACTAATACTATCTTGAATAGTATTATACTATTAAGACAATACTATCTTGAAAGGTCCCTTCCAACCTAGGTGATTCTGTGATTATTTCCCAGCAGTGGAGCTGCTCAACACTGGAGTAATTCAGTGGTCAGTAAAAGTCGAATACCCACTTCTTGGTTAAAACATCATCTGAAAACTCCTGCACCCAAAAGACTTACATTCAAATAGAATTTTAAAATAAGAAAAATGCAAAAATCGAGGGAAACACCCTAACTTAATCGGCATGTAGCTTGAAATTAGTTTGTCTAAGATAGCACCCACCTTCGATTGAAAATAATGGGCAAAAGAGAGCACAATTGTCATCTGGATCAGGTTAAGCAGAGGCAGAACTTTCTTTGCCCCTGCCTGTATCGTGGCCTTCTACGTGAACAACATCAGCACCACCACGTTTCAGCTGCCACCGCGGGGTGCCCACAAAGGGTTGAGGCAGAAGCGGAGCTTTGTAGCTACCACCTGCAAATCTCATTATTGGCAGGTACTTCGCAATGGAGTACTAGAACGAGATAATTGCTGGAGATAGAATTGGCAAGAGCAGTATATGGGAGACACATTCAATTGCACATGAGTATCGTAGGTGAACTATAAAAAAAGCAACCCTGCCATTATGTGTTGAACAGCCGGCAACTCTGGATCTTCCATTTTGTTTACGGCAGAGTGGACAAAAGGCTTGTACTGTCGGCAGTAAATAGCTTGGGGACCGTATGCCTTGTAAAGGTATTCTGGATGCCTTTATGAGCCATAGCTCAAACTTTTCTGACAATAACAGTGAGGCATTACAAGTTTATTTGCAAGATTAAGTCTAAATGTCATCCCCAGAGTGCAGTATAAAATCTAATTAATTTTTTTATTCTTTATCATTGAGATCAACGGTCTCCATAGGAATTTGCATTTCTATATGACCCTTGTGTAAGCCAGCTTGCATGGGAGGGAGGGAGACCAATTTTGGTTTTGAGATTCATCAGTAGTGTTGTCCATCCTACTCAAATATTCCATTTGTACCAAATTTTCCACTAGCAAGTGTAATTCTGCAGCCAGACCTTAGAAGGAAAACAAATCCTTCTATGAAGCGCAATTACTACTTTTCATTACACAACATTTGCGTATGAATTTGCATCTTACAACTGCTCTGCCATACGTGGTCCTCAATATCTGGTTTGAGAAGTGAGTTTACACTGCAGTTTTCCTCTCACTGAGAGCACTGGCTGGGCTCGTCAACCAGATATTTTAACAAGCCTTGGCTTCAAGTCATTGTCAGCTTTATACCGCAGGGTTTTTTTGAGTTACAATGGGTCTGCTTATCAATTTGAATATTTTTTAATTGTTATTTGGGAATGTTACTAGGTGAATCCAGGTGCAAACATCTACAGAGTGAGGGCATAAGCCACCAGGACAGGAAAGTAGGAGGCAGACTGAGAAAGTAGCCAAAATTGTGAAAAATATTTTATCATGACATCAGATCTGAGACTCAGAGCCTTCTGAGTTTTTGCCAGGCGTTCAAGATTCAAATCTCATTCTTAAGCCTTCTCCCTAATACTGTCTTACCAGTGAGGAATATTCTCTATAGAAGGATGTTAAAGATGCCATCCCCTGTTTTTTTTTCTCACACCAGGAATGCCTGCAATGGAACTGGGAGAAGACGAGCCATACACACGCCGAACAGGGGAGCATGTCGGATCCATGCTGGGTGCAGAAGGAGCTGGGAGAGGAGGCACAAGGCAGCTGTGGGACCTGAACACCAGGCAGCAGTCATGCAGGAATATTTTCTTCATTCAAGACTCAACCAACATTTCTTTCTAAAAAATCCAGCCTTATGTAAAAAGTCTACTTTTAATTTTATTAATCTTCCTTTCCTATAAGCAGTTTCTTCAACCACTCCTTCTTTATTCTTTTTAAAGACATAAGAGGACTTGGCAAAAGCAGCAAACATTTGCCACCACCGTAGAAAATTTTCCACATGATGTGCGCGTTCTTTATGGGACAGTCTGCTCTATTTCATCTTGTTTCCCCTTTATCAAAGTAATCCAAACAGATTGATAGAAAGGTCAAACTTTTTGGTATGAGTAGTGAGAGCTCAGACAGTTGGCATCCACTTACAATGTTCCACGGCTGCCTCTCCCATGTTTCTACTGGGCTAAAATACCCTACCCCTGTATTAAATCTACGGATTTGAGTCACTGTTGGCTCAGGAGGTCAAATTACTAACCAAATCAGCAAGTTTCTTTTGTGCTACTGGGAAGAGAAAACTTTTCTTCATCTCTTCAACACAGCGCATTGAGGGAAAACATTTTTTAAATTGCCAGTAAGGTCTTATTCTAGCCAAATTTGCAGATGCTACACAAAGCTGTGCACAGAGCCAGCACTCCTGACCTATTGCTTTTTGACTATGCAGTCCCTAAAGGTTTTGGCAGAAGATGATTTGTGGGCATTTTCTGACTACTACGTGTTTTCTGGCTTGAATTTGCTTTGGATACAGAGATCCTCATTTTAGAGGAAGCCAGTGATATCTGCAGGTCTTCAATACATTTCTGTGTAAAGGCTCAGAGAAAAGTCAGCCTAAACAGAGCTTTCAAAGCGAACAGCTTTCCTGATTAACTCATCTTATTATCCAGCGTGCTGCATCTTCCAGGGGAGAAAAAAAAAATACCTCAAAGATGGGAGAGAGTAAAACTGAAAGGAACAAAAAAAAAAAATCACACTTTGAAACCCATCCCTTTGGCAGCTGTCCCTTTTTCGTTTTGGCAGGCAGAGAACTGCTGGCAGGACTAGTGAGGTAAGGGTAAAAGACAAATGGTTCATCATGAATCCTTTAACTAAGCTGATATTTCAACACAGCGTGTGCCAGCATTTTTCTTTGGCATACGCTTTATAGAACGTACATGACAACCACATCAGCATTGTTAATATATTGGCATTACCTGACTTATTATTCATCTCCCTCTCAATCAGACACACCAGACTCTCAGGAAAACATCGCACAGCAGAAGTCTAATTTTTTCTTAGCATTTATTTCCCTGAGTAAAAAAATAATATGTTTTTTTTTAAAAAGAAAAATAATAATAATAAAAAAGCCCTTTAAAATTAGCATACTATTTATCAGAATACTGTCTTTTGGAGTACTCATAATGTAACTACCAATATTCAAGAATAAGGTGTGTTGCCAGAACAACTGTTGGGATGAATCAGTTAACGTAAAATAAAAATAAAAAAGATCATTAATTTTTAAGAAACTAAACTAAAACTATGGTTATGAAATCCTTTATTGGGTTTTACTATGTTTTTTGTCCTGAAAAAAAGCTTTCAGATTCCAGAAGCAAAAACAGATCAAGATGTACTGATGAAAACACAATATTTCAAATTATGTAAGCTGCATTTAATTTCCTTTACAGTTAATGGCAAAATTCATGTTGCCTTGAAGGCTCCAACACTACACACATGGCAGTTCAGTTGAATCATTACATTTGAATTAAATAAGTAGATACACTTACATACTGAAAAAGAGGTCAGGTAAATTTTTTTTATTCGTTCATTCATTCATTCATTCCTGTCTTATTTCTTTTTTTTTCCTTTTTTTTTTTTTTTTTTTTTTTTCTTTCTAACTATCTAATTATCTCTTATTTTGTGGTCCCACAGGTGTCATTCCACCACATGGTACCACTTTTGCAGAAGAGCCTGCAGTTCCAAGGAGCCAGCCCGCGAGGACGTATCAGTCCCTACATGCTACATCTGCACCTGAAACAATGAAGAACATATTACTACAGCTGATCGTCAAGAAGACCTTGTCCAACATTTTGGAATTAAATCTGCTAATAGTTAGCTGTAGAAATTCCTTATAAATGCATCTTTCTCCAATACAACAAGACACTGGAAAAATCACTGGAGAGACAGTAACTGAAGGAAATGCCAAAAGATATGTGCAACACAATGTGCTATGTTCTGGCCAGAGAGCTTAATTAGTTCACCTCCTTTCTAACAGCCTACCTTTGTTTCTCACCCCTGCTGACAGATGATTAAAGCTGTAAAAGCAAAGCTGCAAACTTTACCTTCTGAAATACTGCTTATGACTTTAGGCTTTATTGCAGGAATTTTTTTTTGCCGGAAGAGATGAAAAAATGATATGTTTGGACTATTATTTTTTTTTCCTCTATTTGAATTGATTCTAATGTTAGGCTTTATTAATAGAAGGAGACTGAAATGTGAGAGCCTAAAAAAGCAACATGGAAGAGCTCAACAAGCTATAGAAAGAATGAATAACAAACCATATATTTTTCCTGCCGTGACAGGGCACTGCATAAAAACACCAGGGGATGGATGCAAACAATGTGCTGGTGAGAGTGACAATAAAACAGGGATGACAGCATAAAAAGAGAATGATGAATGTATTAACGCAGGTAAGAGAGTTAGATAAAAGATCACAGGGAGTAGTAGAAAATTCACTCTAAGCAGATCTTGAATAGTCTAACAGGAAATAGTGCTATTGTTAGATGGGGATGTGATAGGGGATGTGGTGACAACAGAGAGTGAGAGAATCTCTGAGTTTATATGGAGAGATTTATATTTATGCCTCTGGATATACATTTATAGATATTTATACTAAATATATATTTCGATACCCCTGTAATAAATTTCTATAACCATATGATAAACTGTATTTACTGTAGTTAACTCCCTTTGCCTGCCTTACCTGCGCAACGGTCTCTTTTTCTTTTCAGCTGGTGATTTCTCTAAGCAGCTCAGAACTGCTGTCAGAATTGTTGAAACCTGCCAGCATTCTTTTTCCCTTTTTTCTCAAACACCTCCAGAATTTTGCTTCCTTTCTTCCCAAACACCTCCAGAGACTGGGAATTCTCCTCCTCTACTGGGTTCTGCTTTGAAGTACCTGTCCTGAATTCCTGCATTTTAGACCAGTTTAGGTTTAAAGGTCCAATGTCTCCTCTCTCTCAAACAGGAGAGAGGAACAGGGGAATTGAAGCTGTTATTATAAAAATACCAGCATTAATAAAATTGGCTGATTTGATAAAAATGCTGTTTCTAAAAAGTTGAAAGAAAGACATTGGTCTAAGAAAGTAAGTTACAAAACCAATGTATTTTTTGTTTATTTAAATCTTGATTTTCATTTCAAAAGGTTTGTAGCAATAAACCTATTGAAGTTATAAATTTTTGACTAATGGCTACTTGCTCAAGATTAGTCTCTAAAACTGTTGTTGTTCAACAGTTGAACCAGCAAAGAAGATAAAAACCTAATCGACTTTAGTAGACTTTATATTGGGCTCTTAGATGCAAATAGTTCAACATAATTTTATTTTATTGCTTGTTAGTACTCTCATGTTTCACCTCTTATGGTCGCTCAATGAGTGGCTCTTTTTAAAACCTTTCTCTTTCTGTCATTATTTTCCATAGAGTAATATTAGGGATGTGGAGATCCCTGATTGCCTTTTTCAAAATGCATGTCATGTATTTGGGGCATTTGTTTGACGCTGAATGGAACACAGCAGCACTACCTAGAAATCTAGAAGAGCTGAAGAACACCAATTGCTTCTGATGTTATGAGTAGCTTTTAGAGAGGTTACTCAAAGCAGGAAAAAAAAAAAACAAAAACCAAACTGAATCCCACCACACATACCAATGCACAAATTAGGCAAAATCTGCTGTGACAGTTTCAGGATTGATGAACATTTTTCAGGGTAGCAGACTTTTGTATGAGAGTTTCCCTCACAAGCAGCATTTTCAATATTGCAGGTCAGAATTTCACTATTCAGTGACATTCCTTTGTTAGCAGTGAATCAGTAGACAAAACCTGCTTGATGAGTTGTCAGTGAGGGATATCATATTTACACAAAAGTACTTGGATGAAATGATCAGTCTGAGACAGATTAAACCAGGCATTATTCACCTGTAAGTCTAAACAGGAGTACAGGGAGCCTGGAAAACACCAAAATTTGTGTATTGTGGTATGAAAGGAAGTTTCAGAAGACTCGTCAGAAAGGACTACTCCACAAAAGAAAATGTTTGTCTTGGAGAATTTTTATTGACCTATGATATGCTTCTGGTTTGAAAGACATGTTAAACAAAGAGAATTCCAGTCTTTCAAAACTCTCACAGCTCTATAAATAACTCCACATAAAATGTACAGTATGTATAAACAGCATGACAGAGATTTTTCTGAAAGGGTTTTCTCTGCAGTAAAAGTGAAATCAAAACATCCCATTGATGGCAGCTATTTTGAAGAATTCCTAAGAATACAAGTGCTTACGAGCTGGCAAACTCTCCATGAGTGAGAGTATAAACAATGAACTTTTATGAGGTTGTAGCCATCCCAGCAAGATCCAAATGCAGCTTGAATGGACCTTAGCCAAGAAGCCAGCACTCAGACTTTAGTTCCCTTCAGCTAAGAGAACCGCAGAAAAACCCAAACTGTTCCAGCAGTAAAAGTACCTGCCAGCAACATTTTTGAGAGTTCACCATCTGGGTCCTGCAGCCATCAATCAGATTCTATGTGTCATTCCAGCTGTTCTTCAAGGCTCCTCGTGGTCAAGGTAGAGCAGTTGGGAGAAAATAAAACAAAAAAAAAAAAATTAAGAGAGCACAAATGGCTGTTGAAAGCCCAAGTCAACAGGCAAATAACTCCCAAGTATTAAATGGCACACAATTGCTTCATGACTCTGCAGATTTCGGATTGTCCACTTGCACATTTGAAAATAGCAGTGTTCCCGACCACGTATTGTTATTTTCTTTTATTATTCTGTTTTAATGGACTTGGGGTTGTTACATAAATGCATACATAAAGTTCTTTAACTTTTGTGGGAAAATCATCCACAAAAAACAGATCTATAAGTTTATTTTCTATAGTGCAATGTGCATTTGCTCTAGCCACTGGCTCTGACTGTGGCCAGCACTTGTTAAAATTTAGTCCTCAGTACTGGAAATTTTGACTGGAGCTGAACTCTGAAGAAGTCTGCCATTGTGAATCTCCCACCTGCCTGAAAATTAGGGCCATTCAAATATGTGCCTATGGTTGGAAACATTCTTGTGGAAAGGGAAATAATTAAATAGCAGCTTGAACAGGAACTGAGATGGGAAAGTAGAGCTGCAGCAGGAACATCAGAAGAAACACTAGAAGAACAGTTATTTAAGTTGGCAATTCAATATCCATGAGCAACATGAAGCAGAGGGAAGGCAAAACTAAGGAAAGGAGAAGCTGTTGGTTGAAATAGCGTATCTGGCATCCTGAATAGATTTGAGTGTAGGCAGTCAGAAGTAAAAGTCAGAGCCATAAGGAGGGCTGTGAAAATTTGGGAGAGGGGTGGGAAGTGACTTATGTTAGTAAACTTGAGAAACCAGAGAAAAGTGAGACAAGTGGAAAGTTGCACAGATGAGGAAATGAATGGATTTCTGCTGCATTTTAAAAATGGAATTATAGGTGAAAAAAAGAGGGTTTTCTGTCATACAGGGTTGATTTATTTTTCTGCATATGTTTCATTGTAAAATACCTCCAATATTTCTTTCACATATTTAGGAGATTTCGAATGACTGTGTGGTGAAGACACTTTAAAAAATTTAAATAGCTGACCTTGATTTATCAATGATTTTAATAATAATAAAAAAAGATGTACTGGCATCCAAGGTTTGTTCTACTGTACAATTTAGATGTAATCATTTCCATATGATGGCTTCATTTAATGTCCAGCTATAAATAGCCTGGCCCTGGAGCAGACAAAGAGTGTTCTGTAAAAATAAAAATATGATTTTTTTTAAAAAAGGATATTAACATAACAGGATCTTCTGTTAATTTTCCTTTGTAGCTTTTAGAGACATGTATTATCTTATAATTATTCAGTGTTCAATTTCTACAAAGCTGAGGCAGAAACCATATAGTAGTTCAACATTGTCTCTTCCAGGTGTTTTAAACAAATGTTTCTGTTTCAGCATTTTTCAGTAAGAAAATGGTGATCACACAATGACCAAATCATTTCAGCTGGAAATGACCTCTTGATATCATCTAGTCTAACTCTGTTACGCAAGGCTGTACTATTTTTGTGCCATCGTTTCGCATATTGCAGAACAAATTCAGGGCTTTACTGTGAGGAAAGATGAGGGAATGAGAATGACACAAATTTTCGGTGGTCATTAGAAATTCAGAATTTCCCTAAAGATTTGATTTCATTTTCAGACGCAAGAGTTAATCTAAGCTTTATAAAAGTTTCTAGCTGCATTTCCCTTGAAGCAGTTTAGCAAAGAACAAGCCTTAAAGTGGCGTATAATAGTGTGTATCTTTGAGAAAGCTCATAAGTGTTCTAGTAACTCTCACAGAGAACAAAAATTCTGAAACCCGGAGTGTTCGATCCAAGAAGTACTGAAATATGAGGTAGGCAATTGGAAGCAAAATGCTGACAATGAAATTATGGTCAGTGACTTGAGTGAGTCCAAAATTTGAACCCAAAGTGCCTCAGAAACTTATCTGGAAAAAAAAAAAAAAAAGAGTTAAAACAAAACCATGAAGGTTATAAAAACCCTTTATGGGAGAGATCCAGAGCAGAGAGTAAGATGCTCAGATACATCAGAAGATCTACGTTGAGAAGGATAAGGAGAATTGGCAAAAGAGAAATGTAGGAGAGTAGGATGGAAAAGTCCCCAGTGACCTGTTGTTGCAGGCAGCTGTGTCAAAGCATATCATCGCCCTCCTTTTCCAAACTTTCACAAAACCCTTGGAGATCTAGGCACACTGAGATCAGCCTGTATCTCATGCCAAATAACATTTTGTGGCTGAAGTAACCTTGAGTTTGCAAGGGAAAGCTAAAGCAGAACACCAGATGTTGTGATTTCAATTACTTTTTGGTAAAATATAGTAAACCAATCGAAATGCATATGGCTTTGAAAAATAATAAGAGAATTTTCTTTTAAATACACATCCAAAAGCATTATCATCACTCAAACCTGTCAGAAAAAGCATATACTGCGAAAACTGACATGATATTTCAAATGGATTGGCTACTTTCATGAAGCTGTGATTTAGGCTATCATCGCCGTTAACGGATGTCTCACCTAGGTACTTACTGAAGAGCAGAGGGATTCAATATCATTTAAAAGACTGTTTGGAACAGCAATAACTTTTGCACACAAGTCATTTAGCATTGGCCAAGAGAGTTTGTAATGTCTCTCCTGCATCTGTGTAGTCTTTAGAATAAAAGTGGAAAATGCTTTTGGCACAAAGAAGCCATAAAAGAGACCTCCCTCTCCATAAAGCAAATAAACGGAAAAGGCTCTTTGAGTAAGAACCATACAAACACTTTACACGAGGAGGCATGTGCACTATTGCATTTCAACCGGGTATCATAGCTTTTGCCCACTTGTAGAGGGCAAGCTTTGTAAGCTTGCATGCCTTGTGCTTCAATCTCACAAATATTGACATCCTGATCAAAGTAATTGGACTGCATTCTGCCCAGTTGGGGCCGTTACCAGAGAGCGAAGCCTGCTTTTCATTGATTCCTGCTGATTTAATGCCAATGTGAAAGCATGACACAGAAATAATGACAACGCAGCGTATTTTTATTTTGAAAAGAACAATCTGTCTGCTCTTGTTCCCTCTGGGGTGGAATAGTCACCGCTGCATCCAAATAGAAAGGAGAAGATGGGACTAAATGAGTTTCCATGTTAAATGGCATTTTACTTTGTCAGATTCCTCTATAAAGCATCAACTATTGTGATCTCCCTCATATTTATTAACCCGGTCCCTGCAAACTAAAAACCATACCTATTCAGTGAAGGAAAATGAGGGCCAAGGAGCACATATATTTAAAAATTTCCTGAAATATTTATTTTCCGTATCATATATAAGCCCCACACAGCACTGTGGGCATTCGTCTTACACATGAACACAGAAGTTACAAGTAGTTACTGTAGTTAAATCCCAAATCAGAGCTAATTCTTTAAAATACTACTCTTCCCTTTTAATTCTTTTAATGCTGTTTCCTTTTTAATTTAATGAAATGCAAGCTTCATAACTCTCCTATGACTCAAGATAATTAAAGAAAGGACCATATTTGTCAGTGAATCTCAGAAATGTTCTAATGAGTGGATAAGAACCATTTGTAATTAACATGCTAATTGCTTGTATGCAAACGGCCTGTTGTTCGAGTGGTTTAAAAAGTGCTTGAAAACAGTTTGTTTGCCTTCCCTCTTAAGCAGACCAAACATTCCCTCTTGTAGTTTTATTTACATTATTAATTTGCTTAGCAAATATTTTTTAATAGCTAGTGCAAATAGAAGGAGTGGAAGCCTTGTTTGGAGAGCTCTTGTGAAGAGTGCTATTTGCTCCAGTTCAAGCAGATGAGCAGACAATCAGACTGAAATGTGAGTTTTTCAGGCACATAATAGACCCTTGGCTTATCAAAGCCTCTTATCTGATTGGAAAAAAATCAAAGGTAAACTTCACAGCTCATGGAATTAAAAGACAAATGAGATGTCATAATTATCAAAGTGGCTAATTTAGAAAATTAAGCCATTCACATAGGTGACATAATTGCTTGTCACAATCACTCTTTTTCTCATTAGCCTTCTCTTCAGCACCTACCATACAGTGGAACATTCTTTAGTCTTGGAAAATATTGCCTATACTGTAATCCCTTAATAGCATAGCCCCTGAAATTAATGAAAAAATATACTTAACAGCTTCATTCATGTGATGTATTTGTGTGATTCTCTGTTTGATCACGTCGCATACTGTAAAATTTGGTATTTTGAATTTTGAGTATTTTATTGTGTCTTTTTCTGGCTTCTTTCAAAATTACATGATTTAAAATTAATCAGTTAATTATGATGGAGGACTTAATAAGCCAGCATGCCATATGCAAATTCATTTGACAGGATTATGCTTCCATCACACAAGGCGGCTTTAACATATAAGGATTATGAAGTATATAATTATTGTGGCTAGAAGATTAAATTGTCCTCCTAAATTGTGAATGTATAGGAGAAATATTTTTATCCTCTATAGAATAATGTGCCTTTCTACCACTCAATGTTTCATTTTATGTTTGTTTTCAGTCAATTTAAAATAACACCCCAAATATTATTCCATGTAAGAATGTCTTTTTCAGGAAGTAGTTGCACTTCCCTGACGATCCTATTGTTT
Organism: Pedionomus torquatus; assembly: GCA_013398155.1. Classification (NCBI taxonomy): domain Eukaryota; kingdom Metazoa; phylum Chordata; class Aves; order Charadriiformes; family Pedionomidae; genus Pedionomus; species Pedionomus torquatus. The sequence goes on along the minus strand of VZRU01017231.1, from coordinate 107,721 downwards.
ATGAGTCAGCAAGTACAGAAATTATTGAAGACAATTTCTAAGAAAGGAAATGAGTCCGGTTTGCTATGCGTGTTTCAAGGCATGACATTGTAAATGGGCAAGGTTAAACATTTTGGATTAAAAACATGACTGTGAGATTGATTAGGGTCCTACAGTCTTGTAAAGTTGGTAGAACACAGCTGACATGACTTATAGTTTGCTGAATTCAGAGAGATTACATTGATGTCATTCATTTGAAGAGATAGTTCATCCTGGATGCATATAGTGAAGCTGTCATCTGTGCGTTTCACAAATATTCATGTGACTAACATGTTTTGATTAGACTAACACTGAACCACACCATTGAACGGGTCATGAGTCTGAAGCGCTGACATTCTAAAGTCAAAGCGTGCATTTAAAAACAAGGAAGAAAAGCTGGCAAATAAAATAAAGCCGAACACCCAAAACTAATCTTGTAAAGCTTTCTGTGTGCCACTCCTCTGAATATTTGACATACTTAACATATGCAATACTGAAACTCATATCTTATAGCAAGCAATTAGGCTTCTGACTATAATAAAAGAAAGTTAATATATCATTAGCTTAATTATAAACAATATTAGCTTTGCTCTGTATGAACAGACTCCTATGCAGTTCTGCATGAATGTGCTTATTTAGGAATAGGGTCCATCCTGCCCTTTCTTCTCAACCTGTAGCTGGGCAGGATTTCAACTCAGCACTCCCAGAAAGGAATTGGCTTCAACCAGCACCTCTTCAAAAGTGAACCAAAAGCAAGAGGTTCTACTTCCAGGAAAAGAACCTTTTTAAACAGCAGGCTTCAAAACACCTTCTTGTTTTAGAAAATTATGTTAGGACTGACAGTTTTGGGTTTCTTGAGCCCAAGAGCACCCCAGTTGAGTGCCCTTGTCTCATTGCAGTGTTAGTAGCTCTGCTTCAGCCTTCCTGCCCAGAAGGGGTAGGAGGTGCTGCAGTCTCCTTTGTCCCCCAAACAACTGTTGGCACCATCCCTTTCTCACAGTCTGCTCTGTAGTTTTTTACCTTCTCATTAGGATTGTTTTTTTCTGCCTTTCAGTTCATTCACAACAAAGATGGCAAGCTTTCTAAACTAACTTTTTTAACACATTCCCACTGTTCATATGCAAAAAGAGCTATTTACAGCTCCAAACAAAGGTAGCAAAATCTGCACATAAAAACCTTCGGTTTTGTTTCCTCTCCACTATGGAAATCCTCTGATTTTCTCACCCTTTTTTAATCCTGGCATCCTTTTGATCCCCACAGTCTCATCCTCTCGGCTTCAAGTTCTCTCTCCTTGCTCAGAGCCCTCCACCTTTCGTTTAGATTCCCTGGCCTAGGGAGCCAAGAGACCGCCCTCGTTTTGAGTTTGATAAAATCAACCTTTCCTTCTCCTTTTCTGGTTTGAGGTGGTGTTGGTACTATCCAGCTGATTGAGAGCTGTGCTCTCAGTCCCAAGAGAAGACATGCTAATTCCTGTGCCAGATATTACCCACAGCCATCTCTGCAAGGTACAGGACTTGCTCAGTCTTTTGTTATATTCGTTGTTTTCTAAGGAACTTATCCCACGCTAACAACTCTTTCAGTTGTCTTTTAGCTTCCTCTGGATAAAGTATGTGATACGAGACACAGACCCTGCCAGAAACTCTTAATGTTGACGGTTATAGTTACATGAAGGGTTCATAAAGTCAGAATTTGTAAGTTATGCATAAATTTCCAGACTGTCACAAGGAAGAATAAATATTAAACATCTACTATTTTTCTAGAAGGCGTTTTCTTTCAGTAAATATTTCCCATAGCTATCTCCTTGGTTTGAGGGAGAAGGAAAGTGGAATGTTCAAGGCTGTTCTGTTATCCTTCCATCACCTGCCAGGAGCAGGGGTTTGGTTAGGTTTTGATCTCATTCATTGCATTGTGAATTTCTGGTGCAATTTCATTGAAGCAGCTCAGCCTTTCCTGCTTTAACAGTTTGTGGACATTGGCCAGCAGTGTCAAATCTGAAAATATCAACACCAACCCTCCAAAGTGTCACTTCATTCAGTGGCAGGCACAAAATTGTTATGTGACAGACACAAGTGACAGCCCACCACCACAGGAAGTGGAAAACACCTAATCTTTCTCCTCTGATATAGCATTCAGTGTTGGGAGCAAGTTTGCTTCTTCAGCTTAGGAAAAAAAAAGCAAACCACAAATAAGACTCGAACATCTGCAACTGCTTTACAAAATAATCAGGCCTAAATATTCAACGACCATACCCTTTGTGATTTGGTGAATTGTTTTGGTCCTGTCCCATAATAATGTGATTTGTTGACTTGTTTTGGTCCTGTCCCATAATAATTTCGCATCCAAAAAAATTGCATTTAGATGGCGCTGAGGTTGAGATTTTGGTAGAAGATGGATATTATAATCATGAGAGTACATATAAACTGGAGACTAAATAAGCGACTTGTTTTATCTGTCTTTTTAGAGTACTGAACAATGTAAGTGTATTTTACAGGGATTACAGAATTATCACCTAAGAAACTGGAGGTGAAAGTATCACAACTTCAAATGGTGACTGACTATCACTATGCTATTAGCATTGTTCCCAAATATGCAGTGCTGTCCTCTAGAGGCCATGTTAAATACTAAATAACCTGCAGTCCATTACCTAATAAATTAATTCAGGAATTCAGCTTGTGGGAGGGCAAGAATACCTAGCTATATATGTATCTATAAGGTATTCCATATGGTGATAACATCCAAACAAAACAGTAAGCTATCTCATGCTGGCTCTTGAGAAAAAAATATGCACATCTCGCATGCTTGCAGTTCTGTGTTCTGCACTGGCTCAGACACACTCAGTTTTTCTCACAATACTTTTGAAAGAGAGTTGGCAACCGCCAAAAGCAGATGTTTCTCCCTCTTCATTTCTTCCCCCAAACTTCCCCATCGAAGTATTTATGATGTTTGAGAGGCGTGTCATACACCTGACTTGGAAGTTGGCCTTTCAGAGCTCCCTGCTACCTTCTCCCTAATCTAAACAAGTATTTTTTAATTACTGAGTTAAGTCTACTTTGATTTATTGTAGCACATATCTGAAGTAACTTCAGTAACTTCATTGCAGGGAGGTGATTCTCCCCCTCTGCTCTGCACTCATGAGACCCCACCTGGAGTATTGTGTCCAGCTCTGGAGTCCTCAACAGAGAAAAGACATAAAACCATTGGAACAGGTCCAGTGGAGGGCCACGAAGACCATCAGAGGAATGGAGCACCTCTGCTATGAGGACAGGCTGAGGGAGCTGGGGCTGTTCAGCCTGGAGAAGGCTCTGGGGAGACCTTATAGCAGCCTTCCAGTATCTGAAGGGAGCTACAGGAGAGCTGGAGAGGGACTCTTTGTCAGGAAGTGTAGTGATAGGACAACGGGTAATGGTAACTAGAAGAAGAGAAATTTAGATGGGATATTAGGAAGAAATTCTTTCCTGTGAGGGTGGTGAGGCACTGGAACAGGTTGCCCAGAGAAGCTGTGGCTGCCCCATCCCTGGAGGTGTTTAAGGCCAGTCTGGATGGGGCTTTGAGCAACCTGGTCTGGTGGGAGGTGTCCCTGCCCATGGCAGGGGGGTTGGAACTTGATGATATTTAAGATCCCTTCCAACTCTAACCATTCTATGATTCTATGATTGCACCACTCTGGTGACCTCCGAATTCCTGAAATTGTTGGATGTGAATGTAGCAACAGTGTTTGGAGGCAAAGATGACTCAGCCCTACTGGAGCTGACTCTGCACCAGAAATACGATGATACCATGACACCATAAATCCTTTGCATGTCATCTCCTAACAAATCACAAAGCAGGAATGAAAGACAGACTTAGATGAATAATATAAGGGAAAACAATGATGGGATGAATAAAGATTGGGGAAAAAGGCCCCTGGAAACTATTTCACTGACAATAAAGGCTTGTGCACGCTGAGGTGCACCTCATTATTGTTATGCTTATTATGAGTGAAACTGTCCTAAAGCTGGGCAGAGTTCAGAGGTCACTTATGTGTCTCAAAGAACGCAAGTTGCAAATAGGACTGTGGGGCTGAAATGCCAGGTGTTTCCCAATAACAGTTCACCAGACAACATGAAGTGACAGACAAACTGTTACTTGTAGCTGGGAGGAGGTGGCAAACCACACTGTTCCCAAAATGCTGCAGGTACTTCAGGAAGCTGAAAGAAACAGAAGTGGCTTCTGGAGGGTGGACTACAATACATGTGACCCCCCCTGCTGCCTTTCAGCTTTTTGCCAAGTATAAACTGATTACTGAGGATATTTTGTCCCTTCTTAACAGTTAAGCTTGCTTTGCATGCATTTTATTTTAAAATCCCGTTTTTTTTTAATTGTGGGTGAAGTGCAGCACTTGCCCGGAGGTGGCTCAGACTGGCAACAGTCTAACTTCCCCATGGCTGCTAATCTAGATGTCCTGTCTTTTGATAGTCTCTTCTCTGTCAGGAAAAGAACTTTCAAGCATTTTAACAGTCAGCAAGAAGCTGGAAAGAAGTGTCAATTTCCTCCTCTTCCAGTGTCAGAAATTATCATCTGGATGGCATGTTGTCTATAGAGCTCAAGTTAAATCAAACTGAGAGTTGGCATTTTTCTCTAATACTAGACCTGCAGTGAGACAAGGTCAGTTAGAGAAACACGTACGCTAGGTGTGCTGATCCTAGGTGAGGAAGCTCAGCTTCACAGGCAGGACCCTTTGAAGAGCAGGTTCCAAAACGTTATAAAGAATTATGGTTCATAGTTCTGTGGTTTAGTGAAGGAGACTCATTGAATGCTGAATGAGAAAGACATGAGACGTATCTACAGAGATACTGAAGCAGCTGAAAAGCTATCTGAAAGCACAGTGCCTCCTGTTCATCCTTTCCCAAAGCCCAGAAGAGGGTATTTTGGCAAATTTCCTGCTGTATAGGACAGCTTTCAGAACGGTGCAGAAACTTGTCCTTGGCATTGCTCTAGTGAGAGGGACATGTCTTCTGTGTAAATACTGCTCTCTGGTCTTTGTTTTGACATTTACTCCAGTTTAATCAACTAGGTTTTAAAGCACATTTGCTTTGATTAAATCTGGAATTGGCCTTGCAATAAAGATAGTCTCTCCAGTGGCTCATTTTGGAAACCCCCTGAACAGTGATCAGATATATTTATGATGCCCTTTAGCTGTGTGTTTGATTTCCTTGACATAAAAAGGGGGAGGGAGGGAAAAAAATGGAAAAGCCCCTGACTCTTGAAAGGTTTCTGTGGCTGTTATTGCTGGCCTGCAGCCACACATTCTCTTACATGGTGGATCAAAGACACCAACACTGTGGGAGCTAGTCAATACAATACAGGCACTACTTAAACATATTGCTCAAAACATTCCTTTTTTGTTTTTCTAAAGGGTCACGTTCTGGAGACAGTTTATCTTATTACTTCAATGAAACACAGTAATTTTATGTAGTCTGACATGTCCTTGCATTTTTTTCCTGAGGAAAAAAAAAGGAGGCTTTGATAACCTCCTAAATATGAATGAATAAAATAACTAAGTAAATTATGTTTTATTAACTGCCTTTGCTGTAGTTACATGAAAGTTGCTTTTTTCCTTCACTCATGGTAACAGTATGGTGTAGAAAGCTGGAGACCACAAAGAGTTAAATAGTAGCCTGTGCTGGGTCCTTATTTAGAAGGAAAAGGTAGTTGTTTTGACGTAGGTCTCTTAGCAACTAGAAATTTAGCTCTTTGTTTATTATAAAACACTTCAATTTTGAAGGAAAGAATTTACATTTCTCATTTTAGTTGCTCTCCTTGTCTTCCTCTCCATCTGCCTTGATAGAGCCTAAAACAAAATAATAAAAAAAGTTGTTTCCAAATATGAATTACAATATTTTTGACTGACAAGAAAATTTTAATACTTACTATTAAGAGATTTTTTGTGTTAACAGTAGTTTAAAGGATCAGTGCCTACCATGCCTAGCATTTTCAAAAAAAAAAAGTCTCCATAATTTTTGTTACTAAAGAAATTTTACAATTTATGTTTTGTAGTAATTTAGGCTTAGTATAAGATGCTATTTTAAGGTATAATTGATAACATTAATGAAAACAAAGTATTTTAGTGCACAATTACACAATTAAGACAATAAATGACAATATTTTCACTGAGCCTTCAAACAGTTTAGAGCGTTGGCCTGTTTAGGCACCTGATGGAATTTTGTCCTAAACTGAACTGTATGTATGGGTTACTGTATCTTCCTGATGCAGTAAAGACTGCCTTTGTGTTTGAAACTCACATTTTGATAGAAAACTACTATTTCAAACTACTACTACTTGACTATTGGTCAAGTCACCATCCCTGGGGATATTTAAAGATATGTAGAAGTTTTTATGCATGGTTTAGTAGTAAACTTGGGAGTGTGAAGTTAACAGTTAGACTCAATGATCTTAAAGGTCATTTCCTACCTAGATGACTCTATGTTTCTGTGATTTTATGGTTATTCTGCTTGTCATTCAGGTATTGACTGTATGGAGAAGGGTGTCTGGGTACTTGCTCCTTGGGCTTTAAATGACTTGACTCTGGGCCCATATTTCACTAAAGGGGTTAGATCTACCCAGTTTATGTTTGTGGCCAAATAAAAGTGGCGGTCCTGCAGTCTAATCTAACCAGAAGGATGATAGTTCAGCCAGAAGTAGAGGTGTCAAAGTCCATGACTTGATTTTATATTTTTTCTTTAACTAACCTGATGCTACAGAAGGAAGATTTCAGCTGCCAGTATGACATTTTTTAAATTAGACATGTCACACATTTGCATACAATAAAGCTTGTGTTTTTGTATTGTAATGCTGAAAATTTTACATCCTAAGGCTTAATAAACTTACGATAAAGATTGTAAATAATGTGAAAACAATTGAACATCTACCGCAAACTTACAATGTGCTTGTGCCTGATCAAGCAAATAGTTACCTGAGTAACCATAATTAGCTTCATTAGTCCATTAATTTCATACCTTTGAAGATGGAAAATTGACACAAGGAGCGTTTTGAGGACTGAGTCTCATGTTGGTGTTCATTCTGATCAGCTGTTCGGAAACAAAAGCCATTAAGAAGAACAATATGTAGACGTATTATTAGAGTTTTTATTATTTCATATTTGCTCTTTTTTATTATAGGGTCTTATGACCATGTTGTTAAAACAATTTCATGTGCCTATTAATGAGCAACTGCTCATAATTGGTTTATGATTATTTTTTTTTTACCAGAAAAAGAACATTTAGTAGTAATGCAATTTCTGAAATTTTCATACAGCCTTTATAGAAAACTTATCTTTTCTAAGGCAAAAGTGAAATTAAAATTGGTTGAAGTATTTGAATAGATTATATGGTATTACAGAAATCAATAGATGCCATAATAACAGTTGCATACTGTATTTCTCTCAACACACAATTTCAGAGCTAGATTGTGGAGATACATTTCTTCTGTTGTGCCATTCATTTACTTATTTCTCTGATAAATCAAAGCCTTCCAGAGTTTCCATTTTTTTAATATTTTTTTTTCCTGGGGGCAGTTTAGAGACATTGTCTATGAGTCATATTCTTGAAAGCAGAAACATCTGCTGATACCTTATATTCCTGATGAGATGCCTGAATGAGATCAAGGGTATGTGAGTTGGGTTTGGAAGGTGCAGGAAAGGCTGAAATTCCTAATAAAAAGGGAAAATAGCAACAGCATTTCTCTTGTGTCCTACTATCTTCTGCTCTTATTCAAAGATTGCTTGTGGGATGCTGTAATAATCGGATGATGTCTTGAGTTTTGAAAAATCAGCTTCAGGCCATCACCACACAATTCTGGCCATGTGTACTGCCATTGATTTTCTTTACAATTCAATCCTGACACATCTAATATTGTAAGGATTAGACTACCCCATGGAAAACCCCAAAATTTCGCTTCCCCGATGAATGTCTTGCTAGGTGTAACACTCCCCGTTCCTAAATAATTAACCCAATCAGGAAGTTTGTTTGGCGCATTCTCTACCTGGCAAGACTGGGTGCTCTAGAAAAGGAAAATGCTGTTAGTTTGAGAGACCATGTGATATAAAAGGAATTAAAAATTAGCCAACAAACATAGATATAGCAAAGCATGAACAACAACAATGTCAGAGGCATGTGACGAATGCTTCCAGCCATCTGCTCCCCATGACCAGATTTAAAGCTGTTTTGGCTGACGATGTGGCCAGTTAACCTGCTGGCCAGGGTATTTCCAGCCAATGGCAAGTTGCCTCGGTGGGACTGGAGGGTGCCACAGGCCAGCCGAGGTGACACAGATCGGTCCTGCACCATGGGCAAGAGCATTCCAGCTTTGAGTCCTGAACAGACTCCCAAAAATCACATCCTAGTATTAACATCACAGCAGCTAATGTTTATCTAAGTGTCGTTTTACAGACCATAGTACAGAGTAGCTTTTGCTTGTTGACATTAAACAAAATCTACTCCATCTATATTTTTCATTGGATAAAAGGAAGAGGAATTGTGTGATCCGTTTCCAGTTGCTAAAAGATCTTGGTTCATTATATTCCACCAAAATGCAAATTAAACATGCAATAATGACTCTGACAAATGAAAGCAAAGAATTTTATCTTTTCAATAGTTTTATCATCAGGTACATCCATGTCAGTTTAACCTAATATGCAATTAACTCATTCATATATCTGTGCAATTAATTAATTTGTTTATGCAGTTCTCACTCTTGTCATCTGGGGCAATCTGTAAACGTCACCTCTGGGATGTTTACATCTAGGTTTCTGTTACTAAAAAATGAGCAAAATGAGAATTGTGATGCTTATCAAACTCTTTATGACAATGATCAATAACTCACCAGTCTGATACAGCAATGAAGGCAGAGACATGCAGCCTCCACAAGGGAACTTTCATCTCCCAGCCACACTGTTTCCAATACAGGTATGCAGATTTTGTAGGCAGTGCTCATTTAGAGAGGCAACCAAACCCATCTCTAATGTCCTGGCATCTCCTGGTGAAAGATGTAAGATTTGATTCTGCTCTGGCAGCTGTTTTTCTGCTACTTCTTGTAGAACTGAATGGTTGCCTCATTGACTGTTCCTAGGCACCTCCTCTAGCTTTATCAGCTTTGGTTGGTGGAAATGGCTGAAATGCACAACTAAAAAGTAAGTTGAGCATGTTCTTTGTAGTACTAAACTGCAGTCTTCAGGCTTTGCATTTCTCACTTTAAGTAAGTTAGATTGACAATTAAGCACCATCTTATCACTTTTTACCATATAATTTATTTGTAAAAATGCCATTACTAGCTTTCTGATTTGTTGGACAATGGCCTTAATTTGAAGTTAGCTGTCAGTCTTCCAGTGAGTAATGGAATTAATGAATTAATACAATAAAACACTGTTTAAAGGGACAGCAGGTATGTTTCTTCTATGAATAATGTATTTCATCCACCTACACATTCACCTGAACCATCACATATTGACTGGTCCCCTTTCACACTAGGTCATAGATGATGCAAGATGTGCTCTCATACAAATAAAAAAATGCCAGACAAAAAGGAGGAATCACCACCTTTGCAATCTTTCTGATGTAAATAGGGCAAAATTTCACCCATCATGACTCTGCAGAATTCACACATAAGCTGTTTATTTTTGCAGGAATATGTATGGTCCATAGTACAAATGGCTGAAGTGACCCAAAAGCTCTCCATTTAGCACTCATGTTACTGAAAATTTTGGTGACTCATGTGACTATCTTTTAACCTTATGAAGTTGATTCTCTTACGTTTTTCAGACTGATGCTAGGTGAATCAAAGGCAGCCCTTAAAGCACAGTGAATCTCATAATCTCACTATTATTTATTCAATTAAAATGTTGAATGCAGTGTCATGCTGCTTTAGTGCAACCAGCCATTCTCCTGAAAATCTCTTATGATTCACTACTTGTTAGTCCCTACCTGTTCTAAAGAGTTTTAGAAAAAAAAAATAATGATATCTGGCCAATGAATCATATACGTCCATTAAGATAATAGAAAAGATTAGTGAATAATTCACCCGAAGAACTGAAGTGTATTACCATAAACTCTCTGGCAAATAGTGACAAATAATACGAATAAACTAAGCAGAAAGAATATCTGAACATACTCTTTCATAGAGGAACTAAAGTTATTTGGACTCAGAAGTGTCTTTATTCTATTCCTCCATGAGGAACAAGGAATATGTCTGATGCTATACAATCATAATAACAATCTGAAATGCTTTTAAAATGACAATCAGATTTTAAACCAAGCTGTGAGATAAGCCATTATCTTCCTTTACAGTTGGGTAAACTAAGGCACAGAGGAATTAAATAATGTCTCAGCCTCATCCACAATCACTGCAATTCTCTTTCCTACAGAAAAACACAAAAAAAGTAGTTTTATTCCATATTGGCATATATTATAAACAACCAAAATTGCACACTTGCTGCAGGTGTAATTTTTAAAATGTTCATAAAATTTGAAAAAAGGACATGATGTTATATATACGGAAATACATTCTGTATTTGATGTGAATCCTCATTCTTATACTTCACAATACCCTCAGAGTATGAGGGTATTTCTGAGACACAGAAAATCTATGCAGTCACACAACCTGCATGATTTGAACTTCAAGATTCGAAGCATCTTAGCCTACATAATGAGTCTCTCCCAGTCTAGGAAACCTCACTCCAATCAGTACTGGGTTGGGATACATTTGGACTTCATTAACTAGAAATTTGAAAGCCCAAAGTACTCTTACAATGCCAGGTTCCATCTAATGACTCTTTCGGACGACCAGCCATGCGCTGATTTGGAGGAGTTCCTACGACAAAGTGGGTTCTCAGAATTCGAATCCCTTGCCTCAGCCATGAAATTTTAGCTAATACTGTAAAATTAGATCGACTTTGGTTTCAGCACCAGTGTGCTTCTGTCTTCTCAGGAGAAAAGCTGTAAAATATGACTGTTATATCTGTGAAGCTCCTTTCTTCTTGTTTATATACTAAATTACTAAGGCTACATAGTTGAAACCCAGGACATCTCTGCACCTTCCTATGTCTTTTGTTGGTTAATTTTATGAGGAAATACATTCAGTGCCTGATTAACTGGTCATTAATCATTAATCATTCTTCCAGTAGTGCATTGCCTCCCCTATTTCATGTGTGATAATATTCTAAATCGCGGCACAGCTGAAGTGTAGACAATTTGTAGACATCCGTATAAGTAGAGATACACATGCTAAAGATGAGCCTGTTGTTTATGTGGTAGCGATGAGTTATGGCTCCTAAGTAACAGAATGTCATGTTTCTTTCTGCAAAGAACAGGATTGGCACAGACCTTTGTAATATAGAAAACTATTTCTCATTAAATGAAAATGGATAATTTACAACATTCTTAATCAGACAGAAAATACCTTGTGTGAAATGCTCCGTATGTGTTAAGAGATTATGGATTTGATAGTGTCAATCTATGAATAGGCATAAAAAATATAGTGAGTCAATTCAAGGACTCTACACAGAGAGAGAGAAAAAACCCCAACAAGCACTGTAAGATAAAACCTTGCTATGCCCAATTTGGAATGAATAGGATTTTAAATGACAGAAGCTTGAAAAGGCATTTAGAATTCATGAGAGGTTTCAAGAAAAGACTAAACCATATTCTAGCATTAATGTACTAAATTGCAGTTGAAATTTAAGTCAAATTATGGAATTATGTTATTTTCATTTGGTTTGCCTTACTAAATGACAGACTTCATCCTACCTTGCTGAAAGTCTTCCTAGCATTTGATTCCCTTGGGTGAACCAGAACAAGATTTACAATTCAGCCTAAAGACCATGAAAATTGCTGGGTATTTCTTGTTTTACAGACATATGTCACTCATTTCAACTGAGATCTTTTTTTCTGATGTGGAGTTCATTCAAAATGTAAACTCTGTGAAAACAAGAATGGGAAATGTTTTGTTCAGGTCAAAATAAATGTGGACACAAGCCCACACAAGACACAAGGGCTTCTGGAGAAACCATGCCAGTTCTAAGCCCAACATTGTTCTGATGTTATGATGAATTCTGAAGTTATCTAGTCACCCCCAGAATCTCCAAGTGTGTCCTTACTATTTTCTTCAATATTTTCTTCAAACCACCCATGATGTTATACACGGTCCTACTTGCTGTGAGTAGCTTTCACAGCAGAATCTAGAACGGGTAGATAAGAAGACTTCTTACCCTTTGAAAATCTCAGTAAACGCATTTGATTTATTTCATAAAGTCTTTTGTTTTACTGCCTTCCACCTCAGAAGATGACTGGGAAACCAGGCTGCTAGGAACGAGTTAGTTGTTAGCAAAACGGTTCTAAAGGTAAGTGGTAAGCTTTAATATTGCACCCATTAATATTCGTACAAACATTGAGTAGAAAAAGGAGAGGGGAAATAAATTAACTGACATCCAGATCAACTGGTTTTGATCTTGATGAGTTTATGAAATGAATTATAATTCTTCATTTGCAAGATTATTTAAGATCCATCTTTGTGGACATAATTACCATGTGATTAATATGAATAAACTAAGCAGAAGAACAGACATGATAATTTCCTTTCATTCTATTACATGGATGATCATTGTTTCAGTGTCAAACAAAATTAAGCTTTGGCCTTAAAAAACTATGTAGCAATCTTAGGATGCATTTAGGATTATAATTTTATGGGGTTTGTTTGGCTGATGGTTCATTTTTAAATAATGTCATGTGCATCTTTAATATCTTCTGAAAACCTTGATGACAAATATCGACACTAGGCTGTGCTTTAATACTGTCAGATTTTTAATTTCAGAAAGTGTAAACATTGCCAAGTTTTGAAGGTCTGAACCAAGGATACTGACATAATTTTCAAAGGCATGGGTAATACCTCAGCACCTCCCTTCAACATAAAACCCAGGGGTCTGACACGAGCAAACCTCTCGATAATCCACTTCATGCATAACAATTCCGCCACACATCCTTCCTGATTATTCGTGAATCCACACACCGAATTGCATTTTGCATATGAGGTTCGGGTGATGTATTTTATTGCTGATACTGTTTCACCTGTATTTAGTTCCAGTGACATGGAAAACACTGCAGCCAATTGTCCTTATTACAATCCCTGTGTATTTCTCCCCAGTGCACTTGCACAGGGGGAAGATGTGAGCGTGGAGTGTACTTAACAGCCAGGCTGAATGGCTCTGTAATGTAGCTTCAGCATGGCATAAATTAAGCTGTCATTTTTTTGGCAGCAAGTGCAGAGAGGCGATTTTCCTGTACTGTAACATTTGAAACAACAATTTTCTGGCTCCAGTAAGTAACTGACAGTTCTGTGTGATACATGCTCAACGTTTGTGCTTCAGGGGCTGCAGCTGGAAAAAACCTTCAGGGTAAGGTATTGTCTTTATTAGCAAACCGAGCTTGCAGTCGCAGAATGCTAACGTTTCCTAAGTCTGTTCAAAGAGCCTGCCTCTCCCACCCTAAAAAATTGTACTTAAAATTTACTAGGTTCCATCAAGGTATTTAACTGTGTTGCTTGTATGCAAAATGCTATTTTTGATAATGACCTCAGACCTATTTTCATTAGGAAGATTGCTTACCCAGAGAGAGCTTGCCACCGGCTTTTTATTGGCGACGTGTACCAAGATGATGGCTTGAAGGACAGCCAGGTTTGGAAATGATCTTGGAATCCTTGCCTAGATTCAGGCTGCTGAAGAAGGAGGATGCTGCTGAGGTGCTGACAGTCCTGGGAAAGGAGGGCAGCAGCCCTTTTCCAGCAGCCACTGACACAGGACTATGAACATAACCCTGCCATAAGCCACGAGGGAAGCCTCCCTTTGCTGTCTGGCTGGACCTAAGGCTATGCCAGGTCATTTCACAGAGAGGAGGGGGAGAAGGAAATCAAGGAGTGACCTGCAGGAGTGAAAAGTCATTTTATTGAATATATGAATTTTGCAGCGTTCTCTCGTTTCAGAAGTGCAGTCCATTTTGGCATCACTTTTTGTAAGGATCCAGAGACACATTCTGTTTTTCTGGTACAACAGTGAAATCGGGGGAATTACACTAGATTTGCAGTTGTACAAGTCAAGGTAGGAATCAGCTCAGTGTATTACACAGTCACTTTTCTAACTTTGCTAAAAATCACTTGCAGCACTCCTTAAGCATTCAGATATTTTGACACGGTATATACTTTCATTACCTCCAGCCCGAACCACTGTCATTCCTGCTAATAGGGGCCCTGGCAGCCCCTGTGAGCAGACTTCACCACACACTGCCAGTCACTCATTGCCATCCATTTCAAATATTTTGGCCATCACATTCACATTTTTAAGTCATTCCTTCAATGCCTAAGTTTATGCTGGTACTGGTTTTGAGATCTGGCTCTTAAAGTTAAAACCTGCAGGAAAATCCACATTCTTTCATTGTCCCTCCTGATCTCCATTTTCTTGGGTCTCGACTAACTTTCTCAAAACTCCCTGGGTGACTCGGGTGGCCAGCTTTCACTGGAATGAAAGCTTTCTGGGAGTGCTTTGGGAAGGCTTGGCTTCAGTAGCTGAATGCATGGGAGATGCCACTTTTGCCTGTTTGGATCAGAAGTGGAAGAAGAAAGAGAATCTGTTTTAAAATTTTCACCAATGAGCTCGATTTGTGGGATCACTGCTGCCAAGGAGCAAAAATTAGCTCCTCTGATTTTCAAATGAGATCTAAATACACTGCTGCCTTACCAGGTTGGCCATTGTTCACGTTTTGTGCTTGGTTGTGTGTGAAGTTTAAGATGCTGTAATATGAATCGATGCCTGACTTTTATTTTAGAAGCACTCATTCTTATTGATATAATTAGGGGGGGTTTATAAGCATTTTCATTACAGACTCAGATTTAGGAAGTTTAAAACAGCCATAAAAATCACATTTGATTAAGGCTTGGCATACGTGGTCTTTTCCGAGATTGCACTTTTAAATTTTTTTTTTTTTTTGAGGGATTTCCTTCTCTTTAATTGGTTATCTCAAAATGGTAATTATCCAGGAGATTTTATGAGCATTAATAATAATGATTTTTAAATGGCAGAGCTATATGCTTATTACACAGTCATCGTGGAGGACAGCAGACACTGTCTTCCTTCATGCCTTTACCCAAACCAAGGTTACGCTTTAGCATTAAAGCTAAAAAACCCCACAGCTTTAGCTTTAGCTGCTTTCCTTTTTTCCTCAAAGCCCAAATTGTGCTTTTTGAGTTGTATTCCATATCCAATAAAACTCATAAAACTAGACAGGGACCACTTCTAGGTGGTGAAGCCTGGAGAAGACTTTTGCTGCTCTGACTGACAAAAGGATCGGTGAATCAAGGCTCCAGGACTCACCTAATTGTTTTTCACTTATGGAAAGTATTTTGTTTCAGGAGAGAATCTGATCTGTGAGTTTTGCTCTCTCAAATTCCAATAAACTGCCTACGAATGATTATATTCTCTGGCTGAAAAAACTGTTTTTCCATAAGGTGTGGGAAAAGTTTTTTTTCGTATTCCCTCTCCCATAGAAAGTTAAATTTCTTAGGTTACTGCTCTCATCACCTCTGCCCAGACAAAAAAAAAAAACACCAAACCAAACCATTTTGTTATCTTTAGGATAGTAGGGCTTCTACAGTGAGCCCAAAGCTGTACAGAGCATGGCCAGAGCTGTGTAGGTGCAGCACGGCACAGGTCTGGTGTGGAGGAGCGTGTGAATGCAAAGTCAATAGCTATCTCCATGGTGTTAGCAGTACTGCACTATCACTTGAAGTTAGTTAAGTATGTTCATAAGCACTGTGGGTGAGATGGAAATGTATACATAGCAAGTACCTATATGTTTATGAAGTTTTTTTGAACAAGAACCTAAACTGATTTCCTCAATAATGCTCTAATACAAACATGTGTAATCACAACAGTACCTACGATACAGGAGTGCACATCCTGATGATTTTAAAACTGGTGGTTCGCTGAAGGCATGTGGAGCTCACCACCTCAGTCCTTGTGTCCTTTGCCTTCATTTCAAGCAGAGCTGTTGTTAAATCACAGCGCTTCCAAATTCAAGGTTCTGGAATGAGCTGCACAAAATAAGAATGGCTGGGGCTCATGCCTAATCAGGCTTTAGGTTAATCAAAGAGGTCGGAACTTTCAAAATTTTAAGGACTGAGAGGTGCTTTTCTCCAAATGCATTAAGGGAACTGCCAATTACATACATTGCACACATACACATGCTTCCCCTTCCAAAAGAAAAGTACGGATGATGCACACAGAAATAAAATTAATATGGAAGCTTAGACTCCAGCAATGTAAGCTTTGTATTCCAACGCATTAACTGTAGTTTTACTTGAACCTACAGTGCAAACTCATATTTACTCTTGCCTCTGAGAAATAAACAAAATCTGTTTGCCAGATCTAGCATATCAAATTGCACTGCTGCAGTTTTTATGTGAAGTCTTAATATAAATCTGTTTGATACAGTCTTCTATTTTTTCATAGCTCCAAATCTCAAGAACTATATTTCCAAAAAGTCCTGTTGTGCATCTATTTGATTATTCCATTGTCTTTTAACTGGTCTCTCAGCCCCAGGAGTACGAAGTATGGTGGTTTTAAGCTCAATTGCCAAGTATCTGCTATTTTCCTCGGTATGATCAGCACTGCTGGGCTTTAGTATTACCATGCTTTGTCAATGTTAATGTAATGGCAAATGATGAAGATGCCCTTTGGCAGGAAACATTGCTAGCCCTTAATAATAAACCATTTCTGCACCTCAAATTGCTGCTATACATGAGCAAGTTTAGTCAACCCCTGAAGAGAACCTGTACCTTCTCATTACAGGGCAGCAGTAGTGAGAAAGCAATTCACCAAGCCGTAGGGTTGGCAATCACCCATATTTTCTGCTATGAGTAAATAACTCCAATTGATTTAATCATAAAAGAATAACAGGAAAACTACATTGATTTCCAAATCCCTAATGTGAACATCAGAATATATTGACTAAGTTGCATGTGAAAAGGTTGTATCCATCTGTATGAACTGAAGAAATATCAATATTTGATCATTACTCTAACAAAAAAAATATGACAATTTGAAGTCATCTGAAAATGGACTGAAGATGCATTATGCAGTGCTATGGTTCAGTCTACAAGGGTGAAAGTGATAATGCTCTGTAGTATTCATAGGCTAAGAAGAGAAAAATCCATGTTTTCAGGCAAATGCACCTCCTATTAATTGTAATAAGCTACTTACTTACATAATCCTATAGAACTAGTAAATAATACAGCTTTGTTTTTACTAAAGAAATCAACTAGCAATAAAAGACTCACTGTTAGTCCTACAACTGTGCTCACTGCAGCATGTGATCAGTGCTAGCCAAACCAAACTGTGTCAAAAAGGCAAAATAGGAATATAATTTTTTTATTAAAAAAATAAATAATTATTTCCCTCTGAAGATGCTGAAAATATGATATTGCAGCTCGTATAATAACCCTAGTTGTTCTTAAATTGCAGTGAAAGACTCAGGACCAAAATTTGGTTAAAAGTGTTAATAAATTCCCTGTGTTGACAACTTCCATAGAGGTGTTCAAGACCTGGGTTGTGAAACAGGGAAGAAACAACTGGGAAAAAAGTCACCCAAGCTGTTTGGCACATAAACCCAAATATGGGAGAGATAAGTTTTGAAAAATTAAGACTGCAAGGTTATATAAGTAGGCTGAATATGTATATGAGTCCAAATATTTAAAATATTGCAAGCTCAATTAAAACTCAGATTTGAAGCCCTTAAAAATCACTGGAAAGGTTCTCCCTGAGTTCATTGACCTTGAATTCAACTGAAAAAAACAACATGAAATGGAAACTACAGGATTCAACATGTTGGTTATCTTTTAGCTGGAGCATTACAAGTGCCTGCTGTACACCGTGCCATTCCTAAAACTGATGAGATGCAAGACTTTTCATAAAGAGATATGCAAAACATCTGGGCTTCATTAACTCTTTCAAGTTCAATTGACTGGTCTGTTCATGAATAGGAGATTTTTTTTAACCACAGCTTTGTAGGAGAGAAAATAAGCATCGCATCAGTTATCAATATTTTAACTGCAGTCCTGTTTGTGGTGGTAGTGTAGCAACACTATGTTCTGTGCTAGATGTGGGGGTGTGTGCAACAGGCTATAGGATGGTCGACTGACTATACCTTAATTGGGAGCAACCTGTTCACTTTTTTGAATTTTTTTTACATAAAACATTTGTGATTGCAATGTGAAATATTATGAAGAAGGTTGTGGCCTAAAGACACGTTGCCTTTAATGCATTGAACAGACACTGAAAGATATGTAAAACAAAAAAATCTCTGTTATTCAGTATAGGTGAGAAAAATCTTGTTTCAGTGCTGCTTAATATTCTACATGTATATAGTCTAGAGCAACACAAAATTATTGTATTAATTTTGATGAAAAAGTAACTTAAAAGGCACAATAGATATGCTAATCGGTCATATTTAGATGTAGGAATTGAATAGAGTTTTCAATTGATAGGAAGTATGTATTGAAAATTAATTAATAATAACCCTAATAATTCTTTTACTATGGTTACACTGATCTTAGGAAGCCAAAGCCGTTACTGTTTTAGCTGGTTGCTTGAGGGGAACCATTCATGCCAAATGCAGTTTTGGTCCTTCATCCCTGATATTTGTCTGATCCTGGAGCTGCATCTCATGACAGGCAAATCATGACACTTTTCCCCTGGTCATTTGAGAGGTAACAGCTTTCTCTAGTACTTTGTCTCTAACTTAGAATCACAGAATCATACAATGGTTAGAGTTGGAAGGGACCTCAGAGATCATCAAGTTCCAACCCCCCTGCCATGGGCAGGGACACCTCCCATCAGACCAGGTTGCTCAAAGCCCCATCCAGACTGGCCTTCAACACCTCCAGGGATGGGGCAGCCACAGCTTCCCTTGGCAACCTGTTCCAGTGCCTCACCACTCTCACAGGAAAGAATTTCTTCCTCATAGCTATTCTAAATCTCCCCTCTTCTAGTTTAAAACCATTACCCCTTGTCCTTTCACTACACCCCCTGACAAAGAGTCCCTCTCCTGCTCTCCTGTAGCTCCCTTCAGATACTGGAAGGCTGCTATAAGGTCTCCTCGGAGCCTTCTCTTTTCCAGGCTGAACAGCCCCAGCTCTCTCCGCTTGTCATTATAGCTTTCTTTACTATGCCTTGAGATGGTTACATCCTCAGTTGGATGAGATTTATTTGATGGACCAGGATTTATGTATTTTATTTCTCATTCAAATAGCAGAATAAACCTAGATTGTGAAAAACATGGAAAGGAGACAACTTCTCAGTCTTCGATAGTGAAACTGAAAATTGGATCATTGAGTTCTTTCCTAAGCTCTCTGTTGGGACTCAGCTGGCAGAGATGGAGAATTTAAAATGAAAAAGACCTGCTGAACCACTTATTTCTTGTCTTGAAAGTGGAGCTCTCCAGAAGCACAGCAAAGTGCTTTGTCCAGCTAGAATCCCTACTGAGGTGAGGTGTAAAAATTACAGAGAAAAGTGGTACAGTCAGCAGCACTGTGGAGCTGTCATGTTTTCTGGGAAACACAGACAGTTGCAGCATGACACTCAGTAGGAGTCTGCAGCTGAACCACGTGGAGTTGGCTGGGTAAGGCACCTGGGTGCTCTGCGATAATGAACCTATCTCTGCTAGAAATAATGATGGCAATTATTTACTCTCCCTATTTCCTGATGGATTTCTGCCTCGGAAATACAGTAGCTCCTACACGTGCCCAGAAATCACTGCAGAAGAAAACCAGTCCAGCTGAAATCACTCACTCGGGGTGACTCCAGAGAAAGTCACTGCAGATATTTGTCGAAGTTTGGCCAGAGCGTTAGGACCATAACAATTCATGGACGTTTCCCTGGTCAGTGCCATGGTGTGAAAAAGTGCCATTTCAGTTGTCTAGTGACATAAAACATTAAATCACACTGTTGATTAATTATCTACTGAAGGGGCAAATGCTGTCCACTGAAGTACCAATAGTTTTTTGAAAGTCCATTGCAAAAAACCTGAGAATAATTAAAAATCTGTCTGATGTCATATCTGACTGCCATCTTGCAGCAGCACTGATTTAAAATTACAGGCTTCTTCAGAAAAAAAATAAAATAAAAATAAAATCTTGAGATGGGATTTACCACCGACCTCTGTTGTAATTGGTGCAGTATATGATCATATACCAACTGCTTTTGGAAGTGATGTTTTTAGTATTCCAGCTTCAAATTCATTAAATATTGGGAAGCTGGTGCTCCGGAGTCCTTTAGTATTTATATATGGAAAATGCTGGGTAATGAAGTTTGATTGATTGGTTACCAGATCCAAATTCAAATATTTGAAAAACAAACCTACTTACTTACATTTCAGTGCCACAAAGCTGTTATATATATCTAGTTAAATAAAACCAATAAAGAATCCTAGAAGACCGTAAGACTAATTTCCCTGTTTGTTGCACCATTTTAGCACTGTCATAAACCTGTAATAGCTTTAACAGAAATACAATCTGCGGAGGATATTTTATTTCAAAGGTTAAAATAGAAAAGGCAGAAGAGGCAGAGCAGAGTAAGAGAGTAAGTTTGGGTTTTTTTGGTTTGTTTTTTTTTTCCCCCCTCATTAGATATTCTGAGATATTGGACCATTAATGCATTTCACATCGCCTATTTTATGGAAACTATTTTGGCAGCTGGGACACCTCACATTTATTTCTTGGACCCTGGCTGTGGGAGCTAGAGCAGCAGTCTGTTGACAGGACTCATGGCTGTGTCTCTGAGCCAGTCTTTCCCACATCCTGATGTTCATCTTTTTCCAAATGAGAATTTGCTTTTTAATTAACAGGCAAACAAACAAAGAAGGAGGCTGTTTGTTCTAGAACAAGGAGCGCCTGTTGGTCATCATCCTAGGACAGATGGTGCGGGGTGGAGAAGGAAGAATTTAATATGGAATTGAGTTTGCTTTCAGATATCCATCTCTCGGCAAGCTCCTCCACAGGACAAGTGGCCACTGGCAGATCCTGTGGGCTGGCCTGGGGGAGCCGCCTCCCTTGATATTATGGGCTTTTGGCAGCATTTCCCACCTCGGTGTGGAAACTCCAAGCTCTCCAGAGATCTGCTGATCTGCAGGGTGGGACACGTCTCTTCAGGTAACCTGAAGTTACCTCCTCTACCAGGTAACTTCTTCCCATGGTGAAGTGGCCACACCAAGAGCAGCGTTAGCATGCTAAGCAGAAACCCTTTGCAATCCAACCTGTGAGTGGGTAGAATATCTTAGAAAACTGTTAAGACCACAACTCTGCAGCCAGTTATTGACCTACATGGGACTGTTTCTTACCCTGCAGCATTGGAGCCCCCAGAAACAACTGCAATTGCCAAAAGCAGCATGAAACTGCACAGACTGCTCCTCTCAACAGCTGATCCAAAAAAATTCTCTAGGGCTGTGCGAATAGCAGAAATCTTCCCAGGTAGTGACATCATCCAGGGCCAGCAAAAAATTGTGGCTTATGTCCAATTGAGAATTTCAGTTTTCATATTTTCAATACTCAGCAAAATGTTCAGTCTAGAAACGTCACCTTCCCGTTAAGACTTTTCCTCTAACACATTTAAGCGTGGCTCGAGGTCTGTTCTGCAAGGCGTTTTCTATGTGGAGTGAAACACCAGCTTGCCTGAATAAAGGCATCATGTTTAAATTAAATTCCAATGTGGTTCACTGTGCACAGATTTGAAACAACTAAACTGACTAACAGTTGCAGTCTCATAGCATTCGCTCTTGTGTGCAGTCTTCTGCTCCCATTACCTCTCAGAGAACACTTCTTTCGCCCGGAAAAGCGAGGTGTAATCTTCACCCGATCTGTTTAACAGCTCACTGTACTTGCAGTACAGGTGATAAACGGGCCACGTGTCCCCCCCAGGAGCGCGTTAGGTGTGAATTACCAGTGCACTGCAAGGACGATGAAGCGCTTGCTCTGGAGGCACTAGTGCAGGCTGAGAAGGTTGAACCATCACCTGTGCCGTACCCTGCCACGTGGGTTTTTCTTGGTGCTACCCGCTTCTCTAACCTCTTGGCGTCCCACTCTGGCACAGCCATGTCGGCGGAGATGGGGAGTGATGCAAACATGACCTTGAGGTTTGTAATTTTAAATACACTGACACACATTGATATGGCCCTGCAGTGCCAAAGCACTTACGTTGCCACAAAGATGCTTAGTCTAGAATAGTTTTTCCCACAAGTCGAATAAGATAAACCAGTACAAATTACCACCGAGTGGGCATAACAGTGTCTATACTACCAGTCCTGATACAACACTTCCAAAAAAATTATTTATGCCAGCACAAGATGTCTGCATTCCCAGGCCTTATTTTTCTTGAATACACAACTTTGAGGGCAGGATATTCTTTGAAGAGCTGCAATGCACTGAAAAACTGATGCCAAGCTCCAAACAGGAGAGGGGAAGAAAATAAAAGTGAAATGCGTGCGTGGTTTCTGTAAGGGATAACAGTTTGGAGAAGTAATCTCTAACAGGCTTATTATTAGGCCATAAGCTATTGAATGGCATCTCCTTACACAGGCCATTTCCATGGCTCTTAAACCAAGTGAGAAGCCAAGAAAATAGTGGAAAAACACCCTCGGTTTACAAAGCTTCTAAGAGCAGATTTTTGCTGTGCTAGTCATAATCATGAGTAACTGCAAATGTAAGATAATTCATATGGATAATCATCATTTGGGAAAAAAAGTGCTAGCCTGCGTAAATGTGATTTGAAAATGTTTTCCTTCACCTTCCTTCTATCCTACACTCAGTTCTCTGTGAAAGCCAATACACCCTAACTGCTCGTCTAGCGTAGCTATTTATTTTAAAACAACTCTGACCAAGTAGAGGATCTTTAATTTAAGAGATGAGTGACTGGATCCCACCTTGTTTACTTAATCGAGCTGCTTTTCTTCCTACATGCTGTCTTCCCAAGTTGCAAACATTCGCTCACAGCAGGGAATGCAATGGCCTCACCTGTCTTTAATTTATGCGGTGTTTTAAATCGGGCCATCCTTTCAGGTGTGACCAGGCTTTTGTTGAGGATTCTTAAAAAAAATAATAATAAAAAAAAATAATCTGATCTACCTGCTTGAATCTGTCAAGACCCCATTTGTATGCATGCAGCTAATGTGCTAGAAATAAAAGCTGCAACCTGTCAAATAAATTCCTGCACCTGTATGAAGCAGTTAAATTGCTCCATCTACCATTATTCTCAGAGATCAAAGGGCCCTCACTGTGAGGGGCTCTGAAGAAATAAAGAAAATGATAGACCTACTTGTCCTTGAGCTAAAAAAGAAGGGGTGGGGGGAAAGAAAGAAAAGTGGACTAGTTCAACTACCTGAAGGAGCTTTTGTTTGGCTTGGGCACAACATGAACGCATTCTTTCACATTAAGACCCAAGAGGAAGAAATTCATTCACCCTTATTATAGTGACGTAGCTGTGGCATTGATGTGTTTTTAACCTTGAATAATTGTTGTCTCTAAAGCTCCAAACAAGTTTTATCCTGTCCACAGGTCAGTTTTGTTACAAAGGCCAATTAGTGGAGCTACCTTAGCCTGCAGCAAAAAGCCAAGTAATGGTGGGGCATGCCCCATCCAGAGGTGATGAATAGCCTGTAGAGCTATAATTTGAGAAGGGGGGAGGGGGGCTTTGAAGCATTTACCTTACATGGAACTCCATTGTCACTGCAGGCTGTTTGATCTTTAAATAATTTACTTAATGATCTCACCATGGGAGCAATTGGCAGAGCAAGATTAGGTTGTAAGGGCCTAATGGACATGGGAAAACTTAAAATTACTAGAAGAGAGGTATGTACAGAACTGATTTTTTTTTCTGTGTAGATTCATGATTTATATGGGGGGGGAAAGCTATAAATTATAGTATTTGCTTGATGTGTTCTGGCAGAGGAAACAAGAAGAAATTCTGCATTCGGTGAACGTTTCAGGGAATTGAAATCCTTACTCTTTTAATCTTTGTGGTTTTGTTTTGCTTTTCCTTAAAAAAAGGCAACCCAGGGAAATTATTGTTTTATAATAGATTAATAGGTCAGCAATAAAAACCTTTGGCCACTGTGAATAGGCTGTTGTTAAAAGGTCATGGTTAGCATAATGTTTCATTTTTGATAAATAAAGGGTTGGAAAGTCTGGGGCTGGAGCTTGTGAATGGGAAACGTGAAGCATGACCCCTTTTACTCAGTAAATATTGTAAAATATGAATTATTAGCTCATTTTGTAATCGCTCATGAAAACCATGCACCATTTTGTGGATACAGGATTTGGGATACACCACAGCATCATGAAGATATAACGTTACTCACCAAGGCCCCCTTTAATTACTTGCAGGTAACAATTGTTGCATTCCTGTTATATTATGCTCATTTGCATAGGGAATGGCAAAAATGTAAAAGAAAAGTTAATTAGACCTATGGAAGAATTGTAGGCATTTTAATATAGATCACTATATAAACATTTAGCATCTGCCTTTGTAGATGGACACCTTCATGTGAAACTAAAAGCAGCAGGAAGGGTTTGAGAC
Source organism: Pedionomus torquatus (assembly GCA_013398155.1). NCBI lineage: Eukaryota > Metazoa > Chordata > Aves > Charadriiformes > Pedionomidae > Pedionomus > Pedionomus torquatus. The sequence goes on along the minus strand of VZRU01017231.1, from coordinate 83,066 downwards.
AAAGGTAACTTGTGAGGAGGCCTGAAAACAGAAAAACACCAACTACCCCTGCAGTTTTTAAAATGTTGAAAAGAAACACTTTCTGCAATGATTTCTGCAATAGGAGGGCTCTACTGAGGATGAGTTGGAGTGTTTCAGTGATATAAAGCTGTTGCCTGATGCAGCTCATTGGCATGTGCCTTTGCTGCAGATCTAACCTGTGCCCTTACCAGTGTTTAATTAAAGTTGTGGTCTTTGTGGTAGTAACTCTGGAAGCTTGTTAGTGAAAAAATGTTAAAACCTCAAGGTGTAAGAGGCCAAGAATGAGTCTGGTAGTCCCCATCTATCTGCTTCTACCACAAGAGCTTTGACATTATGGACTTCTTTGTTAACTTGTTGATCGATCCTTCATTTCTGTTGAATTTTGGATGAAGAACAGTTTGACAAAGTGGTTGACAGAGTACAAGAGACGGCAACAACGGTGAAAGTACAGGAGCTGGAACAGGTCCCAGAACAGGTTTGTCAGAACAATCCTACCCCTAAACTGGATGCATTTCAGACGGGTATGGAGGAGAAGAGAAAAAACCCTGGAATCAGTGCCACAGCTGAGTGAGAAAAGTAGTGTTTGTTACATTTAGAAGGAAATGACAGCCTTGGTGGAAATGTGCTGTAGGTTCTTGACTTCAGTCACTGACAATGGAAAACACATGGTATTTAGGGTTTTTTTAAACCTACTTTACCAATACTTTTTCTAGTTGCAGACTCAGCTGATGGTCTAAATATATAAATTTTACAGTCCACTCTTCTATACCATTCGATATAAGATACAGTCCAAGCTAGCAGCAAAAAATAAAGCTTGAGTTAACAATTAAAGTAATATTTAATAAGTTAATACTAATGACTTGTTATAAAACTGGAATTATGAGTTTAGCATATATGACCATGTATTTTTAAAATTCATCTATGCATTTCTAAAGTATTTCAATTATGTATGGTGTTATGTTAAATTTCTTAAGCTGCTGTGATGAATCAAGATTACTGTTACCTGAGTGATCCCTGTCACACTCTCCCAAGTACACCACCATACTTTTCCATGTTAAAGAAACTAAATAAATGTTAAATAGTTATGAAGTATTTTGAGCAGTAATGGATAGGTGTCCTCAGTTGAAACTAGGAAGAAAAAAAGGATTTGTATCTTAAACAAAAGGAATAGTCCAAGAAACAATTTTTCTGCCTCAGATGAGGCCATGAGAATGGTTAGAATTTATATTGGATACAAGTAGACAAAAGCATCACCATTTAGTGCTGCTGTGAGATGAATATAAAGTCACAAGTACCAACCAAATATGCTCTTTCATTGGCAGAAGTAAAAGCAGAAAGGGAATAGAAGGGAGAGAACAAATAGGATAGAGTCCCCAAAGTGCATCCAAACACTGAGGGAGCAGGAGTGAAGGGAGAAGGAGGGGATGCTGGCCAGGTGCTGTGTTTTTGAGAGGGAGGAAACTGTGTGCTGCAGCACAAATACTATCTTCATCCCCCCTGAGCTGGCACAGTTCACTTGCAGATATATACACCTTGGAAACAGTTAAACTCTCGGTTAAGCTCTCCCTGAAATCATACAATCATAGAATGGTTTGGGTTGGAAGGGAACTTAAAGATCATCCAGTTCCAACCCCCCCTGCAGGGACACCTCTCGCTGGGCCAGGTTGCTCAAAGCCCCATCCACCCTGGCCTTGAACACCTCCAGGGATGGGACATCCGCAGTGTCTCTGGGAAACTTGTTCCAGTGCCTCGCCACCCTCACAGGAAAGAATTTCTTCCTAATATCTAATCTAAATCTCCCTTCTATCAATCTAAAACCATTTAAATACTCTCCCTCCCTGGAAAAAGCAGAAAATGTTGGTAGGCATGGCTTAAACAATGACTCAGATCTCTCTTTTCCATGTTAGTCTGGGACTTTACTGTAGGATCATTTGCGGGCAGCATAAATGAAAATATTTAGAGGACTGTCCTGTTTCAGTGCAGAAGCTGGTAGCCAGGAAAGCAGAAGTTCATCTGCATTAGCAGGTTTTGAGCAGGAAAACCCTAAACAAGCTTACACCTTTCAATTCCTCTTTTTTTTTTCCATCCCCATTTTGAGACATCTGACCAGGCACAATGGAGGACGTGAGTCTATATCTACCCTACGTATAAACTCAGCATACAAATATGAGAAAGCTACAGAGATCAAAGTTTCAGTTACTTTATATTGTTAATGCAAAAGAAAGGTGAAAAAAGATCAGAATCAAAAAGATGCTTTTGGAGAATATGTTTTTTAACCTGTCCATTCACTGACATTCCAAGAATTTCCGACTAATATGGCCAATCAGGAAGAGTCTCTTGTTTTTCTCCTCCAAGGGAAATTATCAAGTGCTGGTACATGTGTATATACGTACACACACACATATATATACATACACACCTGGAAAGTAAAAATAAAAGGCTGCAGGATTACAATGTAAGGGGATTCTGGGTAAATACAGAGACTTGTTGATACAAGACTGGGATATGAACTCAGACGTGCATAAACTGATAAACTCTCCTTGAAGCAAGTTGGAGTTTTGCAAACTTGTATGGAGCTGGGTGAAATTTTATTCAGTTTAGCTAATGAGAAGTTTGCCTATGTGCAAAAAAAAAAAAAGAAAAAAAAGTATTCATGGTAAACTGCCTCTTTAAATAGTTGTGTGGGTTTTAGTAATAATGACAGGCATCACCAGACAGCCTTCAAGACTGATATCCTCTGCATTTTGAAAGAAGGCAGTCTGGTAAGCTTAACAAACACTAACAAAACCCAGCAGCATACCTGGGATGGAAGATTTCCTCCAAGGGTAAAAAAGGTAGCTCAGACTCAATAGATCAGCCACCATTTGGCCTCTTCACTCAATCTGCCAATTAGTGCAGAGCATTATGGCATGTTTGTGTTGTAGCAGCTACAGAAAGAGACCTGCCAAACTCATTCTATACAGAACCCCAAACATCCATTAGATGCAAGATGCTTTTCATCCTGATGAGTTGGCTTCAGTTCAAACTAATGGCCAACTGATGAAAAAGTTCATTAACTCTGAAGCATTCAGTCCCTCAGGAGGTGTAAACTAAAAAGTGGGGTCCTACAGATATACACAACATAGGAAAAACGATGTTAAAATATTGAAATTACAAAGCCAAACACTTTAATGCTAAGGAATAGGAGAATTAAAATTACTCCTCGAATTTTTGTGTTGTCTCCTTTTGCACACACATTATAATGCAGTCTTTAATTACAGTCTGTCATTTCTCCCATGTGTATTGGAAGGCTGCAAATCCTCTGAAACAGCCTCTTCCATTGAATGTGATAAGCAAATGAGACATAGCTCTGTCTTATTAAAGATCTATGTTCTTCCATTACTGGATATCTGGCTTAAGGCATCAGTGCAATAGACACTGCATGAAAGCCGGAGACCTGCAGATGTATAGAAAGTCAAGACTTCCATTAAAATGAAAGGCATTTCCTGAAGACTTGCACAAGTAGAAAAAGAAAGCTCATGAATGTATGGCTTTTTTTTCTCTTTCCCTTCACATCTTCTAACTCTTTATTACCAGATGCTGAGGAACACTCGCTTAAATCCACTTGCTTTTCAGTTGTGCTTCTTCAGTGCTGTGTGCCTATTTATTTTGGAGTGTAACTGTCAGGTGCATCCAAGAGAATATAGAGAAACTAGAATCCTAAAAACAACCACTCCTTTTGGAAACCCTTTTCTTTATCTACTGTGTGACTTAAGGTATTCCAAAATCTAAAAGTCAGGTATGTTTTAGTCTTGCACTGGGAGTCTAGTGGTCACGGAAAGATCTCTGAATTTTCCTCCACAGCCATCAGAGTTAGAGGGGTACAGGTGGGACCTTCTGGATTTCAAATCCTTGGGAGGCTCAGAGGTATAGAAATATGCATTTGGAACAAGGACTGGGATGTGCCAAAAAAATATTCATTGTTATTTAAGTCTTTTCTTCACCTTCTAAGTGCATTTTGTGTAGGCAAAGATGTATGCATGTAGATGGGCAGGAGCATAACATGGAGCAGGACAGTGCCATATAAAATGACACAACCCTTGGGAATTCACAGCAGCTGCAAGTGCAACATGTTTCTTCTTAAACTGTCAGAAGTAACATGGCATGTATGGAATTATCCGTCCGTAGCTGCTATGTGTAATGTAACAACAAGAAAAGTTTATAAATAAAACTGTCTTTACAGACAGCAGATTGCAATGCTGTGCCTCTGCTTTGCATTATGAGGGTGTTCAAGGGCTTGAACAAAGCATCACTGAGTTAGGGAACTCCCTTTGGTCAACAAATGCCCCCCAGCCTTAATGAACTAGTCCTTTAGTGCTAGACTTGAGACAAAATAAATCCTTTCTACTCAGATGCGGATGTAGGTGTCAAGTGCTACTTATCCGTAACACAAAGAGGGTGCACAGGCTCTCAGGGCACAAGCAGCACAGCAGACAGCATCCCCGCATTCAAGCTGCAGGAAAAGGCAGAGGAAAAGAAGAGTGGGATGAAAAAAAGAAGAGGAGGTCATCAAGACACTCGGCCAACCCACGGCCTCCCCGCAGTTTAAGGGCTGCCTCTTCCAGGTCCAGCTCAGCCCCCTCCTCTGTCCCTGGGGATGTGAACTCTACACGTGCATTTCCAGGCTCCTAAAATTAACTGAAATACAGATTTGACTGCTGTCTTCATAGGCCTTCTCCGCCAAGGAAATGTGCTGTTCTTCAACCTTTGGCTGGTTTTCCTCTCTAATTTCTATACATTCTTTGCCATATGAGTGAACCATGTTTTCACGTTTCTTGATCAAACACACAAAAAAGTACCGTCCTGAAAGTCACCACAAAGTCACTTTGTCTGTAAGCTTTAAGGGTTGTTTATAGAGTTCATCAAGGAAAGGTGAATATTTTTGGAAATCAAAGACAACTTCCCCTTTCTTTCATTAAGGTCTAACAAAAAATGATATGAATTTCATGCAGTGTGAAATACCAGATGTTTTTAAATTCAGGCTTATTTATATTTGCCAATTGTCTGCCAGGAAGTTAGTAATTCTGGGTTTGATTTCTCAGAAATTATTTTTATATTTGAAAAATATTTCTCAATATATTTTTATATAGGTTAAATAAATTTTAGACAGATTAGTAAGGCAAGTATTTGTGGATGGGCACTGTTAAACATAATAGTGTCCTGACCTGCAGAAAGTATGATGATACTGTACCATTTTCTTCTTTCCATCCTGATTTGATTTGAGCCCACGTGAGGCTGAATTTTGTACAGCTCATCATTTTTTACATCTTTCTGTCTTTTACTTCCCTCTAGAATCCCACACAATGTTGTTTTTTTTTTTTTTTCCTTTATCTCATTCAGTGGAAGAGAGAAAACACCTAAGGTATTGTCAGATTTGCATCAAGTTCACTGTGACTGTTAAATCTGTTTAATACTGACCTAAGAAGCGGCACAGTGTGGGATGTACCCTCTTGTGGGCAAAGAGAATTTCACAAGTTTTCCTGGCATGTGCAGACTCTGATTTGGCTTCAGCTGGCCTCTCATTGTGAACACACACACGAAAAAAAAAGACATTCAGGGCTCAGGACAGCAATTTCGAACTTTGGTGTCTAAAACTGTACTTCTGTTGAGCATAAGTGGAGGAATCCATACAAGACCTTAATAGCTGTGATGCTAGGACTTGCATCGGGTTACTAAGACTAAGGGTTACTAGGCTACTGGCCAAAAAGCTTTTAGATTGCCATTTTATGGGAAGACACTTGTATAGTAAGGGGTGTTTGGTTGGGCATTAGCCAGGGGGATGAAGCTGCTAAGGGGGCTTCAGCTCCTCTGTTATCCCTGTCTCCCAGCTGCAATACCTTGCCTGCACTTTTTAGTGCCACAGTCCCGTGGGAAGATTATCAGCCCAGCAGCCAGCTTTCTGCATAACGCTGGATCTGCAGGTGTGAACAGGATGGTTGTAGTTGGGGGGATTTTTCTCTGCTGAGTCTGTGCCGCACCGAACCCCAGTCCCATTGTGCAGGGTCCCAACCCCATCACATAGAGACCACGTTCCATTGGGTAGATTCCTTGTCCCATCACACAGAACAGTGCTGCTGCACAGAGACCCAGTCCACTTTGGAGAGCCCCATCCCCATCTCATAGAGGCCTGATCCCATCACATAACACCAAGCAGGCTCTCCGTCCTGTGATGCATCATCTCTTGGTGGGCGAGAGGCTCTGCAATTCCCATGAAGGTCCTACCTGAAATCTCTTGTCACCTGGAGAGTGAGGGGGTCAGCAAGTCCTTTTGTGCCACATGGTAACACCAGGTTCTGAAAACTTGCCAAGTAGCACCAAGGACCCTGCCCCACAGGCTTATTTAGGTGTCTGCCTTGAGCAACAAAATCTTTAAATGTTATACGTTATGCTCCAACATATATTTTCTGAAAGTAAATATCTACTATATTGTATATAAAAAAAATTGTATATATTACTGAAAGTAAATATTTACTATACTGTATATAAAAGAAATACTGTATTTTTTTATATTATCATGTTACAAAAAATAGGCAATTTAAATTAATACAAGGAAACACAGGGCAAAGATAGATAGTAAAGTATAATTATATTTTCCAGATTCTAATAATCTCCTCCCGAGATTAAATCATGCAATTAATACTGTTTCCATAAATTTTCGTTAATTTCCACTGAAAATGCTTATCATTTTATTTTTAAGCTGCTAAATTCCGCAATCTTAAAATAGTCATCTCTCTTTGATTGAAGGCACCTTTTAACACATGAAAATATTTAGCTTCATTTCAGTCTTCGTACTAAACCTAGGAGAAATACATATGGAATATTAATGATGTTTGATTAAACACAGCTATACATTTTTTCATTAATTTAAATTTATACTGACATTATCTTGATTGAACTGAAGTATCAGTCTAAATACAAACAACTCCAGTAAAGGATTTTTATCTGAAATAAGCACCAATAGTATAAGATCTGTACATTTTAGTTCCTTCTCTATGCTGCTAAAGTAGCTAAAATCTCACAAAATCACAGATTGGATGAGGCTGAAAGGATGAGGCATGGAGATCATCTATAGTCTAATGTCCTGCTCAGAGCAGAGTCAGTCAAAGCAAGTTGGCGAGGAACATGCTCAGTTGGGTTGTGAATATCATATTTGAAGGATGGGGACTCCACAGCCTCTTTGGACAACCTGTTCCAGTATTCAGCCACCCTCATGGTAAGTTTTTTTTAATCTTGTGCTTAAATTTACTTCTAATTAATTTTTTTTTTCTTATAAACAATGGAAATAGCACATTAGCATCAATTTTATAAAGTGATGGCAATACTCAAATATAAACGTGTTAGGAAATGCAGGTACCTAAATAATGCAGACTTGTTCAGCATTATTAAATAAGAAGCTTTGTGAAAAATCAGGCTGTAGGGATCTCAGTTTGGACATGTAAAATCAGAGACTACCCTACACAAATATCTCTCTAGGTCTATTTCTCTTTTGTATAACAGAAAAAAAGTCAGCTTGCCTTACAGGAGCACTAGGAGACAAATTTATTGTCATTTGTGAAGCACTCAAATATCACAGCGAGGAGTACAATAAAAAAGAAAAACAGGAGAATATTAACAATTCACAATTCAGAGCAAGGAGTGCAATAAATGTGTCATAAGGCCACATGCTGATAGAGGAGAAATATAATGTTGACTAGTGGCTGGTTAAGTGGGCACTGTCCATCCTGTGTCCTGAAAGAGGCAGAAGGACATTGGCAAATGCAATGTATGATCATATATATCATCAGTGATTATATTTTAGCATAAAAATTAAGGTGGCCCAACAAAGGATTACAGAAGAATCACCTAACTTTAAATGTTTAACTTGGCAGCCTTGGCATATGGAGTAATATTTACCCTGTGTATATTAGTACATATTAATATAACATGATTCTTTAAAAAACTGCCATTAATAAACTAAAAAAAAATAGAACAGGATCATGTTAATAAACTCTAATCTTTCTATGTGTCTGTGATTTTTTTAGGAAATGTTAGGTTTAGAGGCGTTTTGTTTTCTGCTCTGCATTGTGAATCTGATGTCATTTAAATACATAAGAGGCCTATTGTTCTGTCATTTATGCCCTGTGCACTTCTGCTTTTAGCATGATTAAACAAAAGAGACACATACCAAAGCTTTCTCGTTTGAATAATGTAGCATCAATATTTTACATCTTGGGCTGCATTTCAATTTTTTCCTCAGCAAGGTGAACGCTTGAAAAGGAAGCAACCATTGCTTGCAGAAGTGTCAATTAAGTTACATTCTCCTCTTTTCCAAAAGAGATATGTGTCTCAAAAAATACACGTTATTGAGTAGTTGTCATTCTGTTGTAAACCACTTTGCCAACCGGTGTTCTTATTCTGCAGTAGCATAAAGCAAGCAATAATGTATTTACATAGCAATCCCATTCTTAACACTTTCAGCATGTTTTTTCAACGGATGGATTGTGCTTTTACCTTCGGTGAGGAGCAGTAGCACTTTGGATGGATGTACCTGAGTGTACCAGAAGCACGGCACGCCATAGGGGGTGGAGGGGTTTAGTGGCATCTTACTGTCCATTCTCATGACAGGGTTGGATTCTGTGAAACTGATAGCTTTTGGTTCTTCAGTTTCCAGGAGTTAATATGTTTTAGATCTTCAATAAGACCAGCATTTAGGTCCCTCTGTCTTCCTTAAGCGAGACTGGCTTCCTGTATGTAGAAGTGTTTCTATCCTAATGATGTTTCTGACATCCATTTCACTAAATGACCCAAACCTCCCACTTCAGCAAGAGCTTCTTCAGAGCAGCACATACCTCCCTTGTGCTCTGTTAGTTACCTTTGGAGGACCTGCTTCCATGAATTCACCTGGCCCCCCAAAGCCAGCTTCTGCAGCTGGGTCTGGCTCTGCACCATTTCCACCAGATGCACCCTCCTGTGATGTCTCCTGTGCCCCCAGAAATAAAATGCTGAAAGCTGCACGCTGGTCTCATGCATTGCAGTTGACTCATCCTTATATCAAACTCGTGGGCTGGTAGGTAATTACCAGTAAGTCAAAAGAGAGTTTCAGGGAAATCAAGTGTTCTGAGATTAAAAGAAAAAAAAAAAGATAATTTCCCCAAATACTGGGCCAATCTCAAACATACAATCAGAGCCAGTCTGGTTTCCTTTTGAGAAATTCCATTAATTCCCGTCAGATGCATGCCTTTCCTTACACCTGACAGGACGTACCCTATAATATAACAACATTTTGCCATTGTTTTGCCTCAAAAGCCTGCAATGCTCCAGCCCGCAGTCAGCAGACTAAGTGCCTAGTGCCATGGCGTTGGGCGACACTTCTCACATCTTTGCAACCTGGCTTGAAAACAAGAAATCTTCTTGTTAAGTATCCCCTCACACAACATTAATTATTTACACCTCGATTTTATAGTTCTTTTCCAGGATAATGGAATATCCTGGAAATGTTCGGTATGTTGGGTCATTTCGTCAATCTGTGCTAGTACTCTGTGTAGAAAGTTGATTGTGATTTCCAATACTCTTCTGAAAGCAAAGACCGTGACACCTAAGTGATAAATTGGTGCTTGTTTGTCAAAGCTTAAAAGCAAGAAAGCAAAACTCACAAAATGCCAATACAGTTAATAGGGACAAAAGCTGGATAGGCTCAAACTTTGTAATAAGCAATTAAGTCCATTTTGTTAATAACGCAGTATTTGCAACACTTCACTCTTACCTCTATCATAAAGCACCTAAAATTTGCAACTGCACAGGCTTGTTATTAATATTTAGTATTTAAGATTTCAAATTTAACTTTTACTGTTTAGCATTTAGTATTTAGGCTTTCTTACTCAGACACATTTGCAATTTACGCCAGAGAGGTTAACTCTAGTTTCTGGCACATATATAAACCAATTCTCATTTACTTCAGCAGGAATCATTTTTGCAAGAATCCATGGGCATAATACAGTGCAAGAATGAAGCTTCTGAAAGCAAAATAAATTAAAGTATGGACTTTCAAAGTTTGCATCTCAGTTTAGCTCAGGATCAGTCAGTGCTATAGGATTATAAGATGCATATAGTCACTTTTTAGAAAGGTTCACAGAATACATAAGGGCCCATGAAATTCCCTCTCGTTGTCCAAGATAAACAGCTTTCCCCACCCAGCTTTGTTTTTGCCCCCCTTTTCTTAATGTGTGCAGTTAACAGTAAAATGGAGACAAATAAACAAATATAAAATATATGCAACTAAGCCAAATATGTCTGTCTCTGCCTACCTGTCAACAGGCATTATCTTGATAAATATGTATATATACCACAGACTATATTTTATTACAGTTGGTTCTATTGTCAAAGTCTTTTGCATTACACAGTTAGAAACGCTTGAAGTTAAATGTCCAGTCTTTTGAAACTTAGAATAAAAGATGTTTAAATACTTTTCCATTTATTGAAGTGTTTTAACACCTCTCATATTACTCAGAGAAATGAATTGCTTGAGAACGAGGTTAATGCTCTACAAAAAAACCCTGCTTTTTAAAACCCTATAAGAGGGGTCAAAGACCAGGAAATGCTCTCACTATAATTCTCATTTTCAGCTGAATTGGCCATGGCAACTGCACTAAGAATGCAAGTTTGAATTTCATTATGTTCCAGAAACCTGTAACTTTACATTATAATGACTCATGCGATAACAGAAGGAAATTGCAAGCATTTTTGCTGTAGCATACTTTAATTTATAATTTAATAAAGTAGTATTTTAAGTTAAGTAGTTACTTTCAAATACAACAAAAAATGTTCATTTGATAGCTACTAAATGCATCCTTTTACATTTTACCTGTAAAATGCTCTGTGTTTGGTGACAGGTTAAATGTATACTATACACAGGGAGCCAACATTTGTCTTTGTAATACCGCAGCAGCCATAGCAATTTTAGCAGCATTCTTATTATTTTAAGCCGTCTCCATTGTCTTCTAAAGACCATAATTAGAAGCTGAAAACTTAAAGCAACCAAACTCAACAAGCTCTCATTACGAACAAAATATTCTACTGCTGCTCAACAAGTGACCAAATGTAGCCCAACATGATCATGCATTTCTTCTCAATTATGTCTCTACAGATCCAATATTAAGTCATTTCTCAAACAAAACTTTCATTAATTGCAGTAGAAGTTTTGCCTGAGTGATGCTGCAGCACTGGCTTTTTGGGTAATTCCTTTTGTTTATCCACAACTATTCTCTACATGAGCGAGTTTTTTATTATCACAGAAGAAACGTCATGGTTGGAAAGGACCTCTGAGATCATCGAGTCCAACCATACGTACACAAAAACCCAACCCAACAATCTCAGCCACTAGAGCATGCCCTGAAGTGCCACATCTACATGTTTCTTGAAGACCTCCAGGGATGGTGACTCAACCACCTCCTTGAACAGGCATTTCCAGTGCCTGACCACTCTTTCAGTAAAGCAATTCTTCCTAATATCCAGTCTAAGCCTCCCCTGCTGCAACGTCAGACCATTTCCTCTGGTCAATTAGGATGGCTTTCAAGAACACACTTCATTTCCCAAGGAGATGACAAGCAAGCACATCTTTAGTTAAGACTGTTGCCTTGCAAGCAGCTGAAGCAACTCACCAAAAAGCACTAAGTTAATGCTCCAGAGTACGACAGTGAGATGACACCTTGCAATTGTGTGGAGCAAAATTGAGTAGTTTTGACATGCTTGGAGATGCTGAGACTTCCCAAGTACATACGTAGCATCAGTAGTGCTATGGGCACATCCATTTGCACAACTACTTTTAGCAGAATCGTGGTTTAATATACCTGTTAAATTTCAAAGGGTGTGGGAGGCAAGTTTCAAAGGCTGAGCTTTCCCCCCGAGAAATGCAACCATTGCTATGCAGCTGCTCCTCTAACCACAAGCTCAGAATAGCCTTCTGCTATTTCCAGCTCAGTGCAACGTTCAGAAGTCTTCCTCTGGCTGGAACACTCCCAGGCTCTTGCAGCTGGTCTGTTATCTCATGTTATCTCAGCCAGACAAATGACAGTGAGAGAAACAGAACTTAATTTCACCCGGAAATAAGCTGCAAACAAGTTATATGTTTACTGAGTTTAGCTGGGATTTGTAGCATGTGTGTTCTGCAACCAACAGAAAGAGAACTGGGCTGGAGCTGCAGAGGTTTGATGGGATGAAGTGCCATGGCAAACCATGCCCTCTGTCCCACACGCCCAGGAGCAATTTTAGCTTCCAGTCACATCACCACCATGTGACATGCTTTGCTGAGAACGTGTATCCTGTCAACATGCATCCTTCCCTGGTGTATCCTTCCCCAGACTAACGGTTATACCATGCCCAGGGGCTGAAGGAGGTAAATGTGATTGACTTTTCTGTGGAATGTGGCCTCCATCGGGGCACACCAGGTAAAAGTGGCAAATTTGGTTGGGACTGACACACCCAACTAAGCACTCCCTCTTGGGGACCGGCTATTCCCTCTTGGAGATGTGGGTTCAGAGAACTTCCTGATGCTAAGAAGCAAAAAGGGAACATCTCAACCTGACACGTGCCTGTTCTCCTGGTGAGATCTAGTGAGATTTATAGGCCAAAGCCAGAGCAGACAGTACCCCTCATCTCACTGGCACAAATCACATACACTACCTGAAAATAATGAAGGGCCAGTCCTCCTGCTCTTATTTGAAGGTGATAAAATAGCCTGGAGGATGTGATTATAGCCACTGAATCTCCTCCAAAAAGCAGCTACAGGCAAAGAGAAGTATGTGTTTTGCGGGGATTTTTTTTTTCCTGGAAAGAATTGAGGTTTACACAATTTATGACTGCTTAGCCAAAGCCGTATCTAGGGAATCAAGAGGTGTGAAACCAGCCTTCTGTCTCCCTAAGGGGCATTTATACAGCCCAAGAGATGCTTCCTTCTTGGGGAGAGATGATTTCTGGTGAGACGCTCTTCAGAAGAGCCCCACATCACTGAAATAGGCTCCTGCTGTGGCACAGAGCTTCCTCTCTTGCATTCAGGGTACACTGGTGGCAGCACTGATTTGTCAGCCTTTGAGGAGGTTAGCCTAATGGCCAAGGCAGGGAAAAACACTGCTATACAGAAACATGCCTGATACAGGGAATTAGCTAAAATTTGTACCTGGTCTGCTAACGTTGAAAATGAGTTAGAGCTTCAGAGCTTCTGGATGGTATTTTTCTTCTTTATACATTAAAGTTATAAATACCAATATTACTTAAAATTATATTAACACGGTTTACCAACTCTTGGAGACTTTTGGGGAAAAAAAAAAAAAAGAGTCATTTCAGCAAATCTAGGACAGTGTGGTTCTCATTTATAAAAGCTCATCGAACACTTATGCTTTCAATTCTCATTGCGACCATTTTGCACAAGATCAGACAATATCTTCATTTCCATTTTTCTTTTGAAATATCTTTATCCCTTGGAAATGGAACAGAAAGAGAAATAGTAAAGCTGATGTTAGTGCTTTTCTCTCTTTGACTCCATCTCCAAGAATGTCAGTGAGAATGAACTTTGAATGCACATGAAACTGTGAAAGATGCAGCAAACACAGTTCCATGGGAAATTCTAAGCAGATGTATCTACCGGGTTTCTGATTTGCAGCCATCCACTGGCCTTATGTGTTTGTTAAGTGCTGGGGAAAAAAAAAAAAAAAAAAAAAAAAAAAAAAACCAAGCCGGAGAATCAAAGGCAGAAAGATATTCTGTAAAGTGGCAATATCTAAAAGCCTGATGTTGTAAATGTTCAGAGTTTGGAGCTCCCTTTGAAGTGACATGGAATGCGTATGATACCTGCCTATTCATTTAGCCACTGATAAGGTCCTAATTAGCACAGCACTCTGAGCACGTCCCATTTAGTGAAGTATAGAAATAACCACATCATTTACTTCCTTCCTTCGCAGCTGTAAGAGAAACAGCTTTTGGGGTTTTTATTTTTTGTCAATATATGCATTTTGTGTAGTTATAAATACCTTTCTAAGGAAGAGGGAAGGGAAGGGAAGGGAAGGGAAGGGAAGGGAAGGGAAGGGAAGGGAAGGGAAAACAGTCATGGAAAGTAAATCTGCTCTTGTTCCTGGGAAGTATCTAGGTGGATTCAGCAGTCATTTGGATCACACAAGGGAATGAGTTCTGTGGTTTTAGGTCAAGCTCCACTTACAAACTCTGGCCTGCAGGCTAAGACTCTCCTCAGTTCAGTGCAACATAGCTGTCACAGTGAGTCATGATTGCTTCTCCTTCTAGGATCAGGGGATCAGACCACTAAATCCTAAAAATTACTTCAATGGAAATGTTGCGGTGTACAGGAGAAGTGGCTCCTGAAAGCAAAACTGCAGGATCAGGCCCTTCAATTTTAAAAAATGACATTTAATACGGACCGACAAAGGCATCAGAGAAGAGCACACTGACTCTCTGTACACCTGGAGGAGGGATAGTCGTACAAAACAAGCTTTTCTTTAACCACAACAGCAATCTTCTAACAGCAGCACCCACTCAAAAGCACAGGACTCAGAGGTTGATAATCATCTTTCAGTTCAGGTTATTGCATGCAATTTTTCACATTCATTCAGTTTTCTTCATACAGCTCTTAGTAAAGTAACTCCCTTAACAATAAAAGCTTTTATGGCAGCCCATTACACAGGAGAACTAACCACTCCTAGTTTTTTTATTGGCTTCTTGGAATATTTATAGCAGTCTTTGTTCTCGTTGCAAGCTTATGCATCTGGGTGTGTATGGAGATTTTTTTTTCTTTTTTTTTTCTTTTTTCTTTATTTTATTTTTTGGCAATTGGGTACAACAGCGAAGTACATATATTTTTACATTTGTAAGGTTTTCAAGTTTTATATTTGTTTTCCTCTAGGGCTACATTCAACCTGCTCCTCATTGTTTAGCACTTGAATATTCAGTGCTGGGGAATTTTCATTCCAAGTTGCCTGATAAAAAACTTTATTTGCCAGCAGGCTACATCTTCCCAATAAACTGGTTACACTGTGCACGCGGAGTGTCTTGATATTTGGCTCCATGTTAATGAAGCAAAGAATTTAATTGGAGTCTAAAGGAACAGATTAAATTTTGACTTCAGTAATTTGACAGAAAAATCTCACATTAACACAATAGATTGGCATTCTCTTGTTGGAATCTCCTCATCAGTGACTTAAACTGTCACAATGGGTTATTTTTGCATAGCCTTTTGGACCCAAAATGGTCCTAACATTTTGATACAGCTTACATAGAACAAAAAAAAATGGCCCCCAAAAAGCAATATCTTTGAATATCTCTATCATCGTTTTCAAAATTCTTCATTTAGTTTTGTATTCTGTCTTTCATAAGCAACGACCTTTTGGTGTTTACACCATCTTCACAAAGCTCACATCGAATATTGGAATAGGTGGAGGAATTCAAGATATAAGTTGGCTTTTCTTTATTTTCTAGTATAAACAAAGAAAAAATTGTACAAACTGGAGTGATGGAACAGTTAAAAGGAGAAATCACTTCTTCCTTCTCATTTACAGTTCAGAAAATAATTGTTCTACTAAGAGTTAAGGCAATGCAAATAATAAATAATAATAGTAATCATCTAGTAAATACCTTATTGAATTTATTATACACTTACTGAATAAATAATAAATAATTGAAATGATCCCTTTCTTTTTGGTCATAAAGATTAGAAAGCTATGCATTATTAAAGGAAAATAAAGACACAAATTGCTGATATGAAGTTAGGGTTTTGTAGTGTACTTAATAAACACGAGAGTGTAGTAATAAATGTATTTTCCACCGCATCTTTCACAGACATGTATTTCTCTGGAGACATGCTGTCACTGGAATGCCACTAGGCAGGTAGAAACTTAATTTTCACTAATAACACCAAGAAAGATATTTGGGCCTTGCTAACATATAAGCTACATTTTAATGTGTTGATCTGGAGTAACTTCTTTCCATGGCTTTATTAGGTAGGTATATCCTCCTGACTGTGGGGCTATAAACATGCCTCATTCCACTCTAGAGACCACTGGGGTTTTACATGGGAATAGTGGTTGCTGTGTTATCACTAAATTCAGATTTGGGAAGACTCACTGGCTCAGTCAAGGCAGTCCTCGTCCCTCCTAGAGATGAAGGTCACAGACCATTTCTTGGTCTTCTCTCTCACACATTTTGTATTTCCTGGGAAGGGACATCAGCCTTTTCAGTGACACTCTTCACCTCTTACAAACCAGGGGAAAGACCCACTCTGCCCATGGGAGGCTGACTTGTGGGTCAGGTCTAGTGGTTACTTCTTGACATGCCACTGACCTTAGGGAAAGATCTCCTGTGACTCCCTGAGCTAGTTCCAGCACGTGCAAAGAGATGGAATCCAAAGAAAATGGAGTCAGCACGGACTGAGCACCTTCACTGGCATACTCCACCCTCCAGAAGTTCATGTCTCTTGTGGAAAGCTTCTTGTCTCTGTTTTGACACAAAAATCATTTAGGCAGGGTTCAACCAAACCTCAAAACA
Source organism: Pedionomus torquatus (assembly GCA_013398155.1). NCBI lineage: Eukaryota > Metazoa > Chordata > Aves > Charadriiformes > Pedionomidae > Pedionomus > Pedionomus torquatus. Next base: position 66,485 of record VZRU01017231.1, on the reverse strand, counting down.
GTAGCTGCATGCAGCTGTTGGAAAAGGTGCAGAGCAGAACAAGCTTTGGTGATGGCTTATCTCCTCATCTCAGACTGTGCTTGCAAACTACTACTGGTTTTTGTCTTCAAGATCATTGAAGTAGACAGCACAACGTATCTGTTTCACCTTGTCTAACTGGAGAGAAAGGTGTGCTATGTGAAAAAAGCCCAGAAAGGCCCATGGTCTTCTCTCCCATGGGGTGAATCCTGTCCCTGCTCTGCTCTAGCAAACACAGAAGACCTCACACAGTTGTACAGGTGACAGACCTTACTGAAAGAGATCTGCCAGTTAGGTCTTACAGGAGCCTGGTAACGTGACAAATTGTGTACAAGGAGTCAACACCCACGTGAAGAAGTCAAAAAGATGTCAGCAAGATACAGCTGATATTGGGGAAAACAAAAAGTAGAGAGTATGGTGAGCTGGGTCTTCTCTGGACAAAATACCATGGTCAGATCCTTCATCCTATTGTTTAAGAACTTTACCAGGTCAGTCTCCAGGTGTGCTTATCCAGGGCAACACAGCTCACAGCAGAACAGATGAAGCACTTCTGCAAGGGTAGAGGACAAAACGTTGACAAGTTACAGTGTGGCTTTTGGGGAAGATGATGCAGCGGAGACTTTCCACCACCATCAAAATAGGGAGTGATCTGGAAGATGAGAACCAAAAACCCAAATTGTCTTATTAAGGCTTTCCCATTAGTAGCTCTGATGGATTATGACCTTTGGGAAGGACACACAGGGACTTCATGAAGTCCCCTCAGTGTCACTCATTTGATGATGATGTTTTGGTAGGAAATATTTGGATCCTATGGTGATGGTGGTTGTAAAGAGAAGTCGTGAAACCCAAACCTGACAGGAGAGCAAATTGACCCACCCCTCTGAACCCAACATACCTTTTCAGCAGTAGGAATGAACCCTATACACAAAACCTTAATTTGGATATCAGCATGCAGATTAACTACAGGCATTTTGGTGCTGCCATTACACTACTCTTTCTGTATCCAGCTAAACATTTCTAAAAAAAGGTTTTGACTCCTTGTTTGAATTAAAATTTCTAGAAATTCAGAGTGTTAATATAGAGGAGAATTCAACAAGCTTTGCAAACTGTTTAAAATTATACTATAAATATTATTTGGACATATTTGTAGGTTTCTGCATAATAAATCTGTGAAAACAATAGCAAAATACTATTTTGTTCCTTCAAACGTTTTTAATTTTCATTTTGCCATTGCATTTTTTGGATTGAAGTGAAACACGGAGACATGTTTAAAGGAAGCATAATTGGGCTTGTTTGAAATTATTTCTTTGAGAGTTGAAAGAATGAAAAGTCAAAGAATGCATTAGGAGTCAGAGTTAGAAGGAAGTCAGGGAACACATAACCTTTCAAGATTTTAAAACGCGAAGTATAAATAATGTTTGTTTCCTGGTAAATAGCAATCATATGCATAAAATGGGAATGAGCTGTAGAAATAAATAAATAAAGAGAAAGTCTATTCAAGTGAAATCCTAGGAACTTTAATGTTGTGGAACACTGTTGGACTGCTTCAGTTTCACAAGCGCTTTATCTCGGCTGAAAGGTGAAATTAGCAGCTTTCTCAAAACCCTGGGAAGCTATTGTGTCAATGCTACACGCTGGAGACCACTGTTTGATGCCAGTGCCACTGGTTTAGATGAGCACTGCAATCAGGAGTATTAAAAGTGAGTTGGGGAATTGTGTTCCATGAGGCAATGGAGCTGCTCACGGACAAAAGAGCTGAATGGGGGTTTATAGGCATCTATAGGAATATAATAATGTCAAATATGCCAAACGATGCAGCTGAATTAAAGCAACCAGGCTGGGAAATAAGCTGGGGAATGAGGGCAGATGAGGGGAGGACACCTGAATAAAAGAATTAATTAATAAAATTAACTGTAAAATTCAGACACAGCTGGACAACTCCCTGAAATATTAATACTCTGAGGAACGGCACATTAAATGAATCTCTCAGAAGCTGCTGCTCAGTTTTCTCCACTGTAAGAGGACATTGTTTAGTTTCTAACCTGTCAAGGTATTGCTTTTATTTGGGGAGGAGGTTACCTCACCACTTATTTTACCAGCAAGAAGACAGACAGAAATTTATCCAGCCTGGTCACTTTGCTTTTTTTCTTTGGATTTTTTTTTTTTTTGGGGGTTTGTGCTGTTTTTTTTGTTGTTGTTGTTGTTGTTTGTTTGTTTGTTTTTGTTTTTAAATTTTGTTGTTGTTTTTTAAATGTCAGCAAGGTATATTCAGACAATGTATAATCTAGACCGAAGTGTGTCTTTGTTGTGTTCGTGTCAGTCTAAAGTAACTTTGGTTACAGACAGTTATTCTGTTTTTCAGGCCATTTACAACTTTACACATAGTTTTTTTCTGACACACAACAGCTGAAAGATTCTGTGTAAAACAGTTGAAGAGCCTGTGCCAAAATAATTATATTTTTGCGACTGTGTGAAGGCGTAGAGGTATCATATTCTAAAGATCATTATCAGAAATGATGAGAAATAAAATAATCTTTCTGCTATGTGATGAGGTTTATGAGAATATCCCTAGACAATTCATTAGTTTTAAACTGACATGAAAATCAATTAATTTTAATAGGGAATAACAGATTATGTGTTTAATAATTCATCTAATTTCATGAGGCAAAGTGAATTAGACAATGCAGTGTAAATCTAATAGCAGTTGTAACCACATAATTTGACTGTTTGTCAAGAGCAAAGCGTAGAGAAATGATCAAGAATTACACAGAGAGAAAAACATTAATTGTGTGTAAACTGAGTGACAGTTTCTTGTAACCCTAAAAGCCTCTGAGTTCAGTGTAATTATTTCTATTAGATCTTTCCTAAAATTCTCCTGTAGCATTAATTATGTATTCATATTAAGTGGAAAAATTAATAAATAATACAAAGTAACTTTTCTCTTCTTGCAATTTAGAGATACTATTCAATTGCCAGAGATTTTATAGAGTGAAACTATGTGAAAATTATTTTACAGTCTGCATTAATTAACCAATAATGACCCTGAGAGCAGGCATTTCTGCCTGTTAATGACCAGCTGGAAGAGTTGAGGACCTGACGTCAAGCAGGGGGCCCTTAACCTGGGTGGTCATTAATGTTGGGGAAATGCCCGACCCCTGGGTCACTGTTGCTGTTAATCGAAGCCATGATAATTGTTATGGTTTGTGGTTTTATTTTTTTTTTTCCATGCACAGAGAGCAGGCATGTGATTTTCCATCTGAGTGGCATTAATTCCAGATTAAGGGAAGCCACAAAACAGGCAAGGACCAAAGTGAAGTCTTCTGGCAGATGCCAGAAATGAGGCAAAGTCGTGGCAGTCACAGCTCTTACATGTCACGCGTCACACGATCATGCTAGAGCACAACCATTAGATAGAGGGATAGCCCTTGTATATGTCTGAAAATATACATGCTGAAATTCAAGTTGCCATGGATACAGGTTTGTCTTTAGAGCAATGGTCCCTGCCTACTGGGTAATGACACTGGTAGCCTATAGAATCAAGCAGCATCACTCTTCTGCGTGTTAACAGGAAAAAAATATATTTAAAAAAAAAAAAGTCAGAAAGACTCAAAGTGCTTTGCTTCTTACAACAAAATAGAGAGGAATCATATTTTGCCGGTAATTTTTCCTGTTTAAAGTCTAAAGGAAAAGGTCTTGTTAGTGTAATTACAGCCAGAAAATGCGGCCTGACCTATAGAATGTGCACTCCCATCCCTATTACCTATGGCACCAGTTGGGATTTGAGGCACACAGGCCAGCACAGGAGGCAAAGCAGTAGCCAGGGCAGGGTGTGAAAAGCCAGCAGGCATTGATGCCACTGATGCCACAGGGTTGGAAGGTGTCAATTTTCTATATTTTTTATCAAGAACAGTGAAAAACTGCACCTGACCTTTGAGGTAAGATCCAGGAGTTAGTTTTGGTACACTCAACAGGAAGATGGAAGAAGCAGGGCTTGGATATCATCCTGGAATGGCAGATCCAGACAGGAGAGAACCATATCCACATCCAGGGCTGAAAGCGCTTCCTTGCCATTCCCTAGCAAGGAAAGATACCATCTCTTGTGAGTCCTCTCCTCAATATCCACTTCTCTCATCCCAGCAGCACTGCCTACTGCCTGTGTAGGAAAGAGAGAGATTTTTAGGCTATAGTTGCCCCTTGGGAGACTTTACTTTTGTGCCGTGAACTAAGGGGAGAAAGCAAGCCTTAAATTCTCAGCCTTCTGCTGGTTCCCTTGGATCTGGAAAAAAACAAGAAGAGAAGAAACAAAACTGGAGCCTCTTTGCCTGCATGTGCACCATGGTGCTCTTCTGGGATCTAGACCCTATTAGTTGTATGGGAGGAAGCACAAGACAAAGCTGAAAGAGGGAAGAGATGTACACAGGCTGAACAAAGAAGAGGAGGTAAATAGGGGTCATAAAAATTAAAGCAGATCTTCATCAGATTGGAGAATGCATGAGTCTTCTCTAGCAGACCTGCTGTTTTCCAACCTTCTGCTGAAGAGCACAGGAGAACTGAGTNGGGTGGGGGTTGGTGCAGTTTCTTGCATGCAGCTACTTAAAACAGTGTCATTGGGTGCAGTAACTCTGGCCAGAGGCTTTCCATGGTGGTTGTTTGTGAAATATCAGTCTCACCAAAACTTTCATATCTGACTCTTAAAAATTAGCTTGTTTCTGGCACACCCACTGCTCAAAATATGCTTATCATCCAACTGATGCTTTCATTTCAGGAAAGCCCCATTTATTAGTGACCACAGCAGGGAAGACTTCCAGGTTAGGTTTGACTTCCAGCACCAAGGTCCCACCGATAAGCATCTAGCACTGGTCTGCCTCATGACAACGGTGTAGCATCACGGTTGATACAAAGAACTAATTTTCTGTTTCCCTATATAAGAATTCTGGGAGACTTCAATAAAAATGAGCATTATAAAAAACAGAGGAATATAAATGTGTTGTTAAAAAGGTTCCTCTGCTGGTTTTGAAACTAAACGTTGTTTACTGATCTGTCATGTAATGTGGTGAGCTAACACGTTTTCAAACTATGCCTGGCACTGTTTCAGAAACAATTTCTCTTAGCTAACTGAATGCACCAAAGCAACTTTGTTAACAACTGCTCAGAATTTGCATGCTTCAGGTATTCTTTCCCAGGTCTGTTAGTAAAACAAAAATTTGCTAAAGAGAAAATTGTTAATATTTAGGTTGACTGTGTCAAAGGAAGACATGGGACATTTGGGAAATGGAAATATTTTGCATTTCAAGAAGCCATAAACTCAGGCCAAAAGATTTTCCTTAGAAAGGCAAATAAATTTGATAATTAGTGTTTTGTTTCAGTCCTTGCAGCCCTTATGCCTTTAATCATTCTAAAACCTAGCAGTAGTGTACGTACAGAAAATCTGAGTAAATTGTCTGAGAGTCCTTAAGGAATTTAAAATAAATGTTTCTACGAATCTCTCATTACTGGCATGCAACAAATGCCAGGATGTTTTCATTATGATGCACCCAATTAAGTTTAGAAGAGTTGCGTGAGGTCACTTTCAGCAGATTCCTATTGATTCTCCTAGTTAATAAAGAGTTAAAGGATGAAGTGAGTTTTTAAAAAATATAAGTGCTTTAAAGGTGCTAGAAAGGAAAAGCATAGTACTAAGTGGTCATGTGGCTAGTGCCATTCATCTTGGTAGTGACTATCTGTCAAAAGTGGCAAGAGCCCCTGTTAACAGCCCTGACCTGTGCTGTAATGAAGGGAGAGTGCACAGCAAAGTGTCCATTATCAGGCAGTTGGGAGCAGTAAATTGGTGCAGTTTGCCTCAATCTTGCAGCAAGTTGAGATGTAAGATAGGTGGGGATCAGCAAGCAGCAATTTTATCCTATGATCATTTTTGTCAGATCACATCAGAGTAGGAACTTAGTCAGATTCAGGATTTCAATTAAGTAAGTCCCCTCATTAAGTGACCACTGCCGTGAATGTTTTCTCCGGTCCTTTATTTATAATCATGTAAACACACCTGCTAATATTTGGACAGGGAGCAGTGATGAAGAAGCAGCCAGGTAAATGACACATTAAGATGATGGTCAGGTACAATCAAACGAATCTTACACTCTCTCAACAGGGCTAACAGCTTGCAATAAAACAGGCCACCTGTGTTACCTATACACTAACCTACAGTGCTTACATACAGGTCTAACTAGGAAAATCCATTTCAGACTATTTACTCAAAAAAAACCAACCCAAACATCAAAATGCACAAGGTAAATTCCACTTGTGTTCAATCCCATGCAAATGAGTTGATGCTAGTGCCATTTTCCTGGGGTATAGACCCAAAAATCCAGGTGATGCCCAAAGTCTGCTCTCGGGTGCACCAAGATGAAGCTGGATGAACTCTGAAATTATCAGGTGGACTTAACCCTTGGGGACCCTCCAGTAAATTAGACAGGCAAACTGAAGACAAATGTACTTGTCACCACCACTCATTCCCTGCTTCTCAGCAGCAAAAGCCTTTCAGATCAGCCCATCTGCTTTCCAGACCCTGGATGTATTTCCCTAATCACGTCATCCCTGTTCCTACTCTGTAACCTAAGGAAAGGGTAATAAAACTTCCGTAATTGCGTAACTCGTGTAATTCTGTACAACACCCCATCATACCCCTCTGCCAGATTCGTCCCCTGCTGTGACACGTGTTTGCCTTCTCTGCCATCCCCCAGCCACACAGGGAGGTTGGATGCTGGGCAGAGAGGTGAAGCTCATGTCTGAGTAGCTTCACGTTGCAAATGACCACAGCTTTGCCCTGAGTAGTACCATTCCCCAAAGACCCACCCTGTCACCTTCCATATGTGGGTCAGTCCTACAGAACTGAACAGAAAATGTTTTGCTTTGTTTTTTTTTTTTTTTTCCATAGGTGCATTAGATCCACCATTGGCTGCCTTTTTCCCTCTCCTAGTCTCTACCTGCAGGTGCAATGAGATCCTTCCTTCATTTTTACTTTACTATAAAGCTGTTAGCGTTTCTCAGCACCTTACATGAGGTAAGTATCAGGACTGCCCAAGCAATAACCAGGATTTATGTGTCATAAGTATTTGGACTATGTAACACCTGCAGGAGAGGAGTTTTAGCTTGTAAAAGGAGGTTGGTCTTTCACACGGGCTGTAGCGTACAACCAGACACACAGAATTTGAGACAGAATGCGGAACACAAGTGATGAAGTCGCCACTGTTCGTAGAACAGATAAAAATTTATTTTGGAGGGCCTGGCACCATCTGTTAGTACCTGTATAACGGCAATTCCTCCGACTCAACAGCTAAAACAAGGACATAGAGGGGGACAGAAGCTGCTACTTTCTCTGCGTGTCATTGCGGGGTGGTGGGAAGTGAAGGGAAATAAAATTGTCCACATTAGTTGATACACAGGCAAAACTGTAATTTTGGAGGGAGGGGGGATGTTGTTTGCCTTAAAAGCTGTGTAAATCAGCTTGAAACTGAATTAAACAGGTGGCAAACCACCTGTACATAATGATTAACTGGGCTTACACACTAATTTATGTGAAAACGCTGTCAAGCCCTGATAACATCACATCTGCTACTACTCTAGTATTGAGCACTATATTTGTATGTATTATTTCTTTGAAAAAATAGTTAGGTATTATTGACCTCTCTTCCATGAGGTAAAGTGCTTGCACTGGAAAGCTTAGTATTCTGCCTACTGGAGTGAGTTTTGAAGTCTCTTGTTTGTCTATATTTGGCCATTTGAGACAAAAAATCCGAAACTACGTATTACAAAGTTTCTTAATGACTCTGATAAACAATTATAGTTTTAGTGTTATGAGGACAGGTTGAGAGAGCTGGGGCTGTTCAGCCTGGAAAAGAGAAGGCTCTGGGGAGACCTTAGAGCAGCCTCCCAGGATCTGAAGGGAGCTACAGGAGAGCAGGAGAGGGACTCTTGGACAGGGAGTGTAATGATAGGACAAGGGGTAATGGTTTAAAACTGGAAGAGAGATTTAGATTGGATATTAGGAAAATATTCTTTCCTGTGAGGGTGGTGAGGCACTGGAACAGGTTGCCCAGAGAAGTTGTGGCTGCCCCATGCCTTGAAGTATTTAAGGCCAGGCTGGATGGGGCTTGGAGCAACCTGGTCTGGTGGGAGGTGTCCCTGCCCATGGCAGGGGGGTTGGAACTGGATGATCTTCAAGGTCCCTTCCAACTCTAACCATTCTATGATTCTATGAAAATAACATCAGAACACCATACAACTTACAGGTATTGAAATTTACTACCCTGCCTACATTTAGAGTCATAGTGGATTTTGCTTTACCTTTCAGAATATTACAAACAAAATGTGTTGGGCTTTAAGTTCTATCTTGTGTACATAGAATCAAAGGCAGAGTCTTGCCAGACACAGTTTTAAACAAGAAGTACTTCTGCATCTGTGAATTTACATTATTATAATTAGAAACAAAATGAGAATCAGAGTCCGTGGCATGTGTTCGCATCCAGCAAAGGCAGTTAAATCTGCACATGAAAGTACAGTGTCAACACAATGCTGGTGGATTTTGGCTGATGGGACCACCACGACCCACCAGCTCACCCGAGCGCTCAAGTCAAAGGTGAGGGGAGAGCTCCAAAGTTTACAATGGGCAAGCTGAAATTCAAGTCAGTTTATTTTCATCCACAGGGCTGAAGATACAATGATTTAGGACCTGTTTAATGAGCATTTCAGCCAGACCTCTTGTGAAAAGGCTCCGGCTTCCCTCACATGGATGTGGCAGTCTCTGGTTTGTTGTCCATTCAGACACTCACCAGTAGCGTCCAGTTGTATCCAACCTCCATCCCAGTGGGAAAATTCACGTTGGGTGGCACTCCCACATAGCTTGCACGGTTGGGAGGTCCTGCAAGATGCTTGGAAACGGCATATTTCTAATCACTGGATTGGAAAAAATAAGGACAACTGTACATTTTAACGAACTGTTGTTAATGGCCAATATTATTCCATTTACACCATAGCAACATGTTCAATACATTGTACATTTTCACAGATGTAAGTGACCAGGCAAGGTGTAGAGAACAATAAAATATTTTAATATTTGAAGTAACTAACCCAGAGACTTTCAGGTGACTGCCTCTTTAATGAGTTTTTGTAAAGTACCACATCTATATTTTCTGATTAAATCAATTTTAATCACTGTAGTGGTATTTAAAGAGCTAGCAGAAAAATGTATTTCCCTCATAAATTTGTGACTAAACATATCAGTATATCTAACCAGGGAAATCAAAACAGAGAAATTTGTATAACAAGAGAAATCATATTATAAGCCAATGTGTTATTAGGGCTTTTTTAACTATTTAACTATAAGCCTAAAATTACTTTTTTTTTTCATGTATTTGTATATTATCAGTCATCTTAAAGTGAAACTGCTGGAGAATGAAGGTCAGACTAAGAAATGCCATAGGAATCCCTTTTATACAACACAAAAAAAATTCTTTTTTTATATTCAAATCTGCAGGGAAACTTACTAGTGAACGCTGGAACTAACTATGGATCATTTTTTAAATGTATGTATCATGCATTTGTGAATGCCTGGCTAATAGCCCACCTTTATGTATCTTTGGTTTAATTTGTTTAAATGGCATATCTATAGTAGAGAACAGTACAGTTGCACTACTCACTATAGCAGTTTAGTGCTAATTGCATTTTCCCATAGCTGGTCTCCATGGACAACATAAATCTTAGCCGGGATTATCCTGGCTGTTTCAGCCTGTGGAATAGCTTTGACTGGATGCCATGACATTAGAGCTGGAATGATAGTGCTGGTTCCTGATGTCCACGTAGCTACCTGCCGTGAGGGAGCTGGGCTCACTGGCTCACCTCCTGACTCCTTCCTCTTGGTTTTTCTTCAGCAGTTCTTTACAAGCAGGATTTGCCTCTTCCCTTCGAGATCAAAGCTACTTTGTTAGCTAAACTGTAGCACAGAGAATGGTTTTAAAAATCCCTACAATCAGCATCTTTTCAGTATTACTATAGTTTTCACAATTACAACAGTACCAATGATATGGGGAAGGTACAAGACTAGAAGATGCCACAATTTATTCCAAGTTTTATTTAGGGGTTGTTTTTTCAGCAGACAAAAGGAAAAGTTGGACAATGAGTAAGAATTAGTCTCAAACTTCATGCCTTTAAGAATTGCCATCATAATTTAAATCATGCCTTGGGCAAAAGCAGTAGCATCTTTTGCAAATTTAACTGCAGCAGCTCAGGATATGATCAGTGTTGGCTCTCCTCTGCCCCAAACTTTTGCCAGAGGTTACTCCTGAGTAGCAGAAACAGCAAGCCTGACACCGTCTCAGTTCACAGCCCCACAGGTTCATACAAACTCACTCGTGTCGTGGGTTTCACCCAAAGCATCACACTGTACTGGGGTGGCCATTTGAGGTACATGGTGCCTTCTAACATCCCTCTTGCAGAAGCCCCAACCTCTAGTTTGCAGGCTGGCCAGAGGGCTGACAAATAGAGTGCCCAAGTGCTGTCAAAACATTTTCCAGCTTGTCTAACAGAGATATCCTGTGGAAGTAATTTCATATATTTGGGGTATTTAGCCAGCCCAGAGTTAAGTCTCCAGTTTTCTAGTCTTCTTATGCTCTCTACAAAGAGAAAGACAGACACTTAGAGAAAAGATTAATCCTATGCTGAAGCATGTATCTAAGACTAAGGTGAAGTGCCCTCTGGAGGTGTTTATCTCTCTCCACTGTCTGTAGAAGGAGCCTAAATAAAAAGGTTAGAGTAGTGGCACAATTTTTAGACAACCAGAGTTAGGTGAGATTAATCCCACTGCCAATGGGTGAATACCTGTGGGATGAGAATCCCTCTAACAGTGTGCCAGCTTAAATCAGGACAAGCTCCACCAGTGGCAGTAGATGGTCACAATTGTGAGCTATACTGAAATCCAGCTGATGCTTTTTTTAGAGTGTATTCATGTTGCTGAGGAGTTAGTTTAAACCATTTTTGTAGTGGTTTAGCTTTGAGAAGTTGAGCAATCGTATTGCCAAGCTAGCTTACAGAGATAAAATCTTCTCTTCAGCTAAAGTAATTTAATTTGGGAGCATTGCAAAAAAAATAACTTGTGTAGACATTTATTTGTCTTCATTTATACCTTATTTTCATGCGTGCCAAATGGGCAGTACAACTTTGAGAACAGCACTGTAGTGAGCTCATAATGTGCTGGAGTTTTGCTAAACCCTTCAAGTACTTTCTTTTCTGGTCCAGTTTAGTCATGGGAGGAAAAAAAGGAATAAAGCAACCATTACAATAAATCTACCCTATATGATAATGAAATAATGCTGTTAGAAAGAATGAAATCAGTGCATGAAACCTTCTGAAAATTATAATTCTACTTGAAACTCCCATAAGATGTCTCAGAGGAGTTTTAATAGTTTCTGGGGAAGAAAAAACATGCTTGAAATAAGAAATTCTATTGCAAGGAGCTTTTGGATAGCTTGGAGAGTGTCTGAACAATATCCCAGCTTTATAGCTGATGGGGGAGAAGAATATGGAGTTAACATAATTCTTCCTATTTTGAATTTTCTTCCCTGATTTGTAGGCACAAGAAACTTCAGTGGACATGAAATTCCAGTGTTTATTTTGGATATAAAAATAAGCTTAGTTCACTTTTCTCTACTGAAAAAAAAAAAGTTTTTTTCCCTTTTCTTTACAAAAAAAAAAAAAAAAAAAGCAAAAAAAAGTTCTTCAAAGTATTGCAACGAGAAAATAATCCTCTGTCAAAATGTACGTCTTATACCTTTTCTTGAAATTGTGTTTCGCCGAAGAAGGACCTAGGTCGTACCAAACATTTATGTCATGGACTTACACCCAGGAACTAGTACAAACATTTGCAGAAAGCTGAATTTCAGCCTTCATGAGCATGCAATTAGTAGGTTCTCAATTTATTCTTTAAGTTGTTTCTTTTAATCTTACAATTGATATATAAAAAATTATTCTTGTGGAGTCAAAGCTACTTTATTATAAAAACTAGGTTTTCTCCATGGGACAGAACATATACATGTTCCCACTAAAACTTCCAGTACAGCATAGAGTAAAGCCTCCTGATATTCCACAAGCTTGCAAATGGAGATAAGTGATGAGAGTATCAGTTCCTTTCTATCTGAAGTTCAGCCTCAACCCATGAGTTTTCAAAGTCTTCACAAACTATCTTAAATTCACACCCTGAAGGTGGGTATAAAACTATGTCATTTATGTATGTCATGCCTTCATTGTAAAAAAAAGGCAAATGTCCAATAACAGCCATGGTTTTTTTCCTCAAAAAATGTGAAAAAAAAGTAATTAAAGCTCTTCTGCTATACCATAAGAAGGTTTTTATGTCATATTTCTAAATTAGTCCTGGTTAGAGTGCCAATAGACAGATCCTTATCTGCATGTACCCCTGTCTTTGAGCAATGACAGCAATACAAAGGAGATTTAATGTTTATGAGAAGGCTGCTGCAAACTCTCTGGGTTCTCAGAACGGGGCCAAGAGTGCCCTTGATACCCACGTCCATGAAGGAAGGATGCAAATGTGCCACTGACTTCGTAGCTGTGCCTGTCCTGTGATCCACAGCTCCTGTTTCTGTGTTGCTGGTTCTCTGCATTCACAGTAGAACAAATAGCATAACAATCAGTTAGGAGAGCTTCAAATACCAATTGCAGTGGCAATGTTTCCAGTACGATTAAAATTCTAGCCTAACTCACATTTGATTTGGGGAGTCACTACTTCTTAACAGGATAAATGGAAGAATCCATTGAAAAAATACATAACATGTATTTTCTGTCTCCAGCTGAGCCTATATAGTCAGTTGGCCTCTGGACCCTTGGATTTTATATCTATCCCATCACTTTCCAAGCTATAATTCACTCCTTGTCTTTCAGCACTATGCTAACACGAACAGGCTTTTTTTTACAATACAAAATCCTCTGACAAATACATTTGATGACTCATAATTGTTCTGCTTTGTTTCCTGCAGGGATGCCAAGAGCACTATGTCCGTTGTACAGGGGATGACTGAATTTATTAACACTTATCATTAATATTAAGCATGCTATTTAATATTTTTTTTTTAAATCACCTCCTCCATTGTGAAGTGGGTTATGGTTTTTTTCATAAAATTGTAGAACAGATGTAAATCTAAAATAATCCACTCAATCAAGCATTCAGAAAGAGTCTAGAGGAAGAGGCCTGTCATCCTAAGTAAAACACTGGTTTGGAAGCTACGGTTGCCCCAAAACAATGACTCCATTTCTACTCTCTTGGATGACTCCATCAGTTCAGACGTTGGGGTGGAGGTTCCTTGAGGACATGGATTGCAGGTTGGGTCTCCTCTGAACTGATTTTTTTCTATAACAAAAGTGATAGAAAAAAAATCATTCTCCCTTGACACTCTGTGGTGGCCTCTCTGATTTATCCACATGGCGTGAATTTTGATCTTTTCTGAAAGTTAATGGAAGACATTAATGTCTTCATGAATGCTCCTAGCACCCAGCAACTGTGTGATACTCATATTGTGTTCTTCCAGAAAGATCCTGCTTTTCTCTTAAAACTGCCATGGCAAATCATTAATGGGCTGCATTGCAAGAAGTGTTGCAAAAATCTGTACTGATGGTACAGCAATTTTTCTTGGTTAGAAAATATTTCCCTTGACTTAAATCTCCCCATCTCTAGTATGTTGTCCTTTCTTTAGAAAAACATTTTTTCATTTACTCTTGTCTTTTGTGTTATTATTGTCCCATTGGTGCCAGAAGTGGAATGAAGAATATTGGCAATTCAGCTTTTTGACAGTGTAGATATGTCTATTTTTTTTTTTTTACGCAGATTAGAGTACTTGCTTTGATAACACTACAGATAACAAACAGTTTTAGGCTTCAGGATTTTGAAGTGGGAGAGGACCTAAAACAGAGATGTGGGCATTAGGTTTGAAAAGCTGTCTGTATGTACAACTGTGTGCGCTTTGGTGGGGCATTCATCCCACTGACCATTGTCCGGGCCATGAGCAGGCTTCCAAAATCTGGAGCACCATAAATACAATTACAGTTTATTTCAGACATTGGCCAGGGTTCCAGTTTTGTTGCTCCTATAGGAGTTTTGATTTTTTAAAACAGTACCAGGGCTCATCACTCACCTCCTCTTGTGGTGGCCATCAGAGTTGACACAGAGAAAACACACAGAGGCTGGTGCGGCTGCTCTCTGCGTGACCCCTTTCCTGGTCATCTCTGGTGGGCAGGTAGTCTGCATCGAAGTACCCAATGCATCATGACAATTTAGTGTTAGAAGGAAAATAGTACAAATATTTAAAATGCTTTTTGTGCATGGATGTGCTTCTTAGGTTTTATCGATGTGTAATGGCAATAAATGTATGCATCGAGGTATTACATGCTGAAAAAAAAAGATGGCATTAACTTTCTGGTGCTTGTGATATCAAGGTTAAAAAAATTAGTGGCTACTAATTACACTGAACCTCTTAAAATAACCATAAAAATAGACATGTTGGTCAAAAGTAACAATCAGGGAATATGGAATTACCAAGGTAAATAGTAGTAGTTAGATTTTGTGTTCTGGTTCCTGACTATTTTTTCCAGACACGTCCAGCTCCTCAAAGCAGGATATTGTGTAATAATCTCAGCTGGCACTGAGACAAATATGTCTTTTATGAGCCGAGATTCATCTCATCTGACTGTAGATGACCCAGAGATACATGCTGAAGTCTAAACCTGTTGTTCCTGGTTTCATCTAAAGGTAGAGAAGAGGAGCAGTGGCCACAGAAAGAATTTATTTCACTCAAATTTGACATTTTTCTTGGGTTGGAGTAAACCCCTGCTGGAAGTACCTTTTACTCCTCCTTGGCTATGAAGAGACCTAAGGATACAAGGGCAGACCTAGATACCCAGCTTTAGAGATACCAGAGAGGAAAATAAATCCCTAAATTAAACTCTTAAATATTACAGAGAAGTTCTGTGAAATATCAACCAAGTATCCCCCATCTTCATGATTCTTCGTGGTCTTATGAAGAACTGCTTTGAAAATCTATTAAAATAGAGGTCTAGACTGAAGGCTGGTGTGAACAGCCAGAAATCCCTGACAACTAGGAGAATTACTCTGCCTTTCACTGGACGTTTGCCAGTAATTGCTTGTTTTAAATTTGAGTGATTTCTTGATAATACATTTTCACGTTTTTTTCTACAATGACCTCTTTAGCTAATGACTTAGATCAGACATTTGTTTGCATTTGCTACAGTCATTGTTTTTCATAGTCAGTGACTAAGTTCCTGCTGTCAGCAGATGAGTTCCTTATCTGCATGTCCTTAACAAACAGAGATCTAACAACACATGTAGCTTTGTTCAGATATTTTCAATTCTGCCCTCACAGTTCGGTCACTCAATATTTAAAAGTAAACAGTAAATGAGTCTAAGATATAGCAGCACTTGTTTTTGGGTTCTTCTTGTATAAAAATTTCAGGACCAACTGTCTCACAAGCCTCTTGGATCAAAGAGGTTATTCCTGTTATTGAGTCTGCACATGAGCATGGGATTTCTGAAATCAGCAAGGAACTATGAAAACTTGCAATACACAGATTAGGACAAACATGGTGTCCTTGAATCTCAAGGTTGTTAATATTTTGATCAAGTTCTGCATTTTTTTCAAAATTATTTTTTATTTAGCTTTTCTGTATGGAACAGGTCTCGGTGTTGCATGCTCAAGCTGACAGGCTGGAGAGCACCACTCAGTTATTCTACATTTTGTGTCTATTACTTCTAATTTCTCTCCCACTAGCCAAGTCTACACTAAGGACAAGAAGGTGCTCCTGTGGGTCTTTTCCATTACTCTGCAATAAATCGCTATGTGCCTACTGGATACCTCAGCTTCAAGTTTCAAGGTACCTTTAGTCACTCAAAGAAGCAGTTTATTGCCACAGACTCCTTCACCATGAATATTAGACTTCAACTAAAGCTACTTGAATCTACCAATATTTCCATGAAGAGACACCTAAAGAGAAAATGCTTGACACAGACATTATGCCTCTGTTACAACTTGCTTCCTTTGTATCCTCAAAACAACACGGGGTGTTACAAGGCTTTGTAAGAAGTTCATTCCTTTGTGTGCAAAGACTGATTTTTGCAACCACATTTCTTGCTCTGAGCAGGAGCATCTCATTTGTGCTTTTCTCTCTCTTTTGTCACTGATATGAGAATAAATTAGCACCATATTTTACTCACCTATATTTTTTGGAAGGTACCTTCAACACGGGAAGTCACATAGACAACGGTCGACACTGTCTTTTATATGGGACCGAGTACTCATCCAGCTAAATCCTGGTTACGGGGGAGGCTGTCCTGAAAGTGTTAAAGAAACTGGATTGTGAAAAAATTGGAAATCATTTCTTTACGACAGCGCAGCCTTAAAACATCTGACCTTATGCATTAGGTATTGAAAAGACTAGCAAATATGTACAGAGAATGGTCATCAAAGTGAGAAAATCTCTAAGAGTTAGAGACATATTTGATGCAGACAATCTTTGTGTTTTCTGCTTTGTTGTCTCTTATACCTTCCATTTATGGGAGGTGTAATAGTGTTTGGGTTATGGAGGTTGCATACTTTCGGAAGATCAATTTTTCATACATTTCTTAGAATCCTAGATTTAGGCTTTCTGTTTTGAACACCAGCTTCACAAACTGGTCTCTTTTGTACTCGAGGGGGAAAATGTACTGGTCTGGACTATAGAAGGATTTGTGGTACACACTTCCCCATAGAAGCACAGGCCAGGCTATCCTGACACTAGGAGCAGGGCAACCTGTTGTTGGGGACCTGTGTTTGGAGTTAGTGTGTCCTGCTGCAGAGCAGACTTTAGTAAATCACAGAATCACAGAATTTTCATGGTTGGAAGGGACCTCTGAGATCATCAAGGCCAACCATACACACACCAAAACCAAACCAAACCAAACAAACAAAAAAAATACCCACAACAAAGGAAATCACCCAATCCAACAATCCTGAC
This sequence comes from Pedionomus torquatus, assembly GCA_013398155.1. NCBI lineage: Eukaryota > Metazoa > Chordata > Aves > Charadriiformes > Pedionomidae > Pedionomus > Pedionomus torquatus. The sequence continues at coordinate 49,409 of VZRU01017231.1, read as the reverse complement.
CACGAGAGCATACTCTGAAGTGTTACATCTACATGTTTCTTAAATACCTCCAAGGATGGTGACTCCACCGCCTCCCTGGGCAGGCTGCTCCAGTGCCTGGCCACCCTCTTAGTGAAGTCATTCTTCCTAATATCTAATCTAAACCTCCCCTGCTGCAACTTCAGACCATTTCCTCTGGTCCTGTAATTATTTCCTTGGGAGAAGAGACCAACACCCACCTCTCTACAGCCTGCTTTCAGGTGGCTGTAGAGGGCAATGAGGTCTCCCCTTGGCCTCCTCTTCTCCAAAATAAACATGCCCAGTACAAAACAGGTGATTAAGTACTGACAGCTCAAAGAGTTTCCTGTGGCATTGAGAGTTACTCTGTTGTCTACTTTTTTTATGCCAGAGACAAAAGAACCCAAGTTGGCTTATGTTACTGAAGAAGGTACCAAAGAAGGTACTTCATCCTTGCAGCTTCTCTCACTGCTGCCATGTCTCCATCCCTCCAGCAGCAACAGTGAAGCTCTTCTGTAGGTCTCCCTCTTTTCCAGAGCTCTCTCCATCCCAGGCCTGGAGCAGTCTGGCTCCCAGCCCCTGGGATGCAGGTTTTGCCATTGAAATGCCCTGAGATGGTCTTTTCAGAGGGAGTATCTCCACACAGTGTACCTTGTGCCGTGTACATGGCACAGATCTGCCTGGAACGTGCTTTACTGTGCAATGAAGAGACGTGCCCTCAAAGACACAAAGAGTTAACACAGTGTAATTTTCCTAATAAAACTAAAGGCAGTGCATCATTTTTTTTATAAGCTATGGCAGGCTGTGTGACACCATGTAATTTTTGAGGAATTTTATACTTTGCTAGGAAAACAACAATAGCCTATGTCTTTTTAAGACTGTTGTTTTTTTTTTTTTTTCTGCCCAAAACATCCATTTGCTTTGTCCTGATTGCAGTAGTAAATATTGCAGTGAAGACATTTAATGATGGCTACAAAGACTCTTTTATTTTACCTTTTGAAGGGATGTTTCAGAAGTTTACCAAGCATATCCGTCTGCATCTCAAGTAAATGAAAAATACTATGCACTGTACATTTGTTGAAATAGCCCCTACAGGAATAAATGCAACAGAAAAAGCAGTAGGCAACACTAACACATGCAAAGTATTTCAAACCCTCTTATGGCCTATTTGGTAAATAAGTATCTCTGTGTGGCACAGGCAGCTAAAGGTAGGAGCTACCAGCATATCTCTTAGTGCCATCGTGCCAGTATAAGCAGGTCATGGCCCCAGCTCTCTTCTGCTGCTTGCCCACACATGTGGAGAACCACGACCCACATCCCTGGGGGTGATACAGGAGAGACACCCACCTTGCAGACACTCAGGAAGCAATCCCAAATAATATCTTCTCATGGACTGGAAGTGTGATTCCCCTTTGGCACTCTAGCTAGGATAAAGTACCTATGCGTCAGCCCTTGTATTTGGTCATGTGTAAAATTAAGCCCAGTATAATTAAAAAACAAAATCAGGACCAAAATGTATGGCGGTCATCGAAAACCATTTTCTCTTGGGATTAGCTCTTGCAAATGTGACATAACTCTGTCCTTGCCGCTTAGGTCAGGAAAGCTGAAATGAATGACTTTTTTAGTAAATCGGTTTTCCTCATTTGGTTTAAATAAGAAAACTCTGGTCCAAGCTGTAGGGTTCCCTTTAGCAGTGAGGGGAGTGGAAATAATACAGGGTGTTGATTTATGTGGGAGGAGGAGCTGACCCTTAATCTGAGCTCAGAACAGGCTGGAGGGCCATTGCCCTATGTCCTGCTCTGCCAAGTTTGGAGGCACAAGTTTGTGGGTGTTGACCTGAATGATCCCAGGAAGTTGAAGCACTCCATGAATTTCAGACCATGCTTCCTAGGTGCGAAGAGACATGGATGTCCACCGGCATCAGAAGCTTTAGCTCCCTGCCTAACACAGGACCTCACAAACTTTGGGAGTAGCAGTCATTCATGGGGCTGGAGACTGATGTTCAACATCAGCAGAGGTCAGGCAGCCTGTGAAACAACCTGCAGCTGGCCATCAGTCTGCAGAGCTGGCCCAGACCCTGACCCTGGGGGCTACAGCTGGATAATTGCTTCAGACCAAATGCTCCAGTTTATCCTCCAGCCACGGCTCTGCTGGAGGATTTCTTTACAGATTTCCTCCATGGTCACCTCCCCTTTGAAGGACCACAAGCCCACCGCACTGTAGTCCTCATATAACCTTCCTATGAGGGGAGAACATCTAAACTCTTTTTTTCCTTTTTTTTTTTTTTTCAGCCCAACAAGTCATAAACTACTCTGAATTATTCTTCTGTCAAACTTATTTATTCTTTCTCTTACCCTCTCAGAAACATAAACCTATTTCCTGGCTCTGAGTAACTGATTTAAATGCTTGCCTTTCTGAAGCACCACCCAATTTAATGGAATCCTTGATTACTGCACATGCTAGTTATTGTTACTTCTACATTGTACTTAACTACATTTTAAAAACTATTTTCTTATTGATGAGTATTTCAAGCCATTCTTTCACAGCTGTGATGAATGTAGGCGATTGTAATAAAAGTAATGTAAGGTGCATTTCATCTTTTTGAAACAGAAGATAAGAAAGCACATTTTAATATATACTCAGACCTTAGAAGTGATAGAATATAAGAGTTGGAGTCTCATGAACCTAAAGATTACTAATGGAAAGGCTACTTTGCTTTTAATGCTATATTTTTCAAGATGATGTTGAAGGCGCAATATGTAATAGGCATAGTCAGTGCTAGACACTTGGTAACACTGATAAGACTAAATAAAAGTGTTCTGATGGTTAAACAGAGATAAATATTGCATTGTGATTTTAAAATCCTCCTGAAGAGTAGAAGGACCAATGTTTTTCAACTCAATTCCTGTTCTGATCCTATGCAGCTATTGGAGAATGAGATGCAGGAAATTATTGAAAGAGAAAACAACATAATTTGTTCCCTCTTGGAACAGCATTAACAGAGATGGCCCCTATGGGCTATGCCCACAACAAGGAGTATGGCACCGAGAAGAGTGTCTAAGTGCAGTGGAACAGTTGGTGCAGACCTGGAGATCTCATTATATACATTTCAAGGGTTTTTTTTCACCTCTGGGGTGGTATTTAAATGCCAGGATTTCATGTGAGTGTTGGCCTTGCATTCCTGAGGAGCTGGAGCTCAAACACTGGCCTTACATGTGGAAGGACTTTTCTCAAGTGAATAAATGCCAATTTACATGTTTTTTTCTTTC
>VZRU01017231.1:0-46107 GCA_013398155.1 Pedionomus torquatus | reverse complement strand
TTTTTTTTTTTTTTTTTTTTTTAAAATGAGTTTGAGTGCAGATTAAGGCAGATTGCAGGTAGGACAGGCAGCAGGAGGTGTTCAGGCCACCTGTAATAGTGATGGATGAGTTTATATTGACAGCCCCTGTTACAACAGCATTGAAGTGCAGCGTGAAAGTGCTTTGGGTAGTTGTAAAGTCTTAAAACAGCTTTTAAAATAGTCTTAGAATCTCTCACTACTACGGGAAAGGACTTTTTATACAAATTATGGAAAGTTTAGGAATTGTGCTAGAATTTATCAGCTTTCTGACACAGGTGGGGCCTTTGAGGTAGAAAGCAGTTAGTGAGTAGACCCATGTCAAACAACAGCTGAGGGGACTGGTTCTGAAAACCACTGTCCTCGTGCCAGGAACTGCTTGATGTTTTGTCTTCCTGAACAGCCTGATGGGGATGACCCTGCTTTGGGCAGGAGGTTGGACTAGATGACCTCCAGAGACCTCTTCCAACCTCAACTACTTGATGATTCCATCACAGTTCTGCCATTTTTCTCTGATCTGTGTTTCACCCATGGGCTTCGTAATCATGGAAGAAAATGTGATAAAGACCTAACTATCCTTTATTTGGGGTTTTTAAAAGCTAAAAATACCATGCATAACTCCCCAGCAGTGTGCTGAGGCTATAGCCATTGGCTCTTGAAATTCACACGCATACAAATATCAAAGAATTCATCTTCATTTTGGTTCTTACAGAGACTAAATTTACCACCCAATAGGAAATACATGTGCTTATGCATGCAAAGCGTCACCCTTAAACGCTACAAAGTCACGAAAACTTGTCAAGAAAATGTTTCTTAACTGCAAAGACCTGAGTTCAGAGACGTGCTTTACCTAGCATGGATGAGGAGACCAGATGCTGAGTCAAGCTGGACAATAGAGATCATATTGATGTATGTCAGATCATACTGATGTTCATGTATCCTGAACTCATGTGGTTCAACCAAGAAGAACTGAGAAAGCCTTATGATTGCTGAAGGATATCCATGAGCTTGAGACTGTAGTGTATGTTCAGTTACCAACTTGGTCTGTTCAAAGATGATATTTATTTTAAACATTTTTTTCCTTTGCATATCAAGGTATGCAAAAGAAATATTTTTGGTCTACATTTCATTATTTTGTGATCTGAGTTAAATCTATTATGACTTATTAATACCCAGTTAAACCCTATATGCCATTGGCAATTGCTATAATCAAATTGATTCAACTTCTCTGCAATTTTAAAAACTTGTGAGATACTATGTATATGGAGTAGTGGTTTGCATTCTGGATAGGCTTAAGCTCTATTTTTGTATTTGGGTATCATTATTTTTTATTATTATCATTATTTAAATTACTATTATCATAATTAACAACTATACCTGTTTGGAAGAAAAATGAGTCCTTTCCACCAGTGAAAAGAAACTAAACAAATCAGAAATGCAGCAGAAGCATATGACAATGGTGTATTCATGTTACTTCTATTTAATTTGAAAGAATGGCCCTTTTGTGCTGATAGTGAGGTTGTAAGTATTCTAATTAAATGTTGTATTAACATGGGCCTAGCCCACTATGGTAAACACTACCTTAGTAGGAGGTTTTTGCAGGGTTAATCAGTTCTATGGTATTCTCTCTAACTCTATTTATTCTTTTCATACCAAGCCTACTTGTTTAACATTCTTTCCACTACTTCTATTCTTATAACTTTACAGCTATTGTATGCTTTCTCTTATTAATCTATTTTAGAGTATCAAGACAAAGTATTATTTTCTGATTGCAGTGTCTAATTCTGTCTCAATTACAGGTTGCCTTTATTGGCACCAGTCCTCTGTTATGTTTTGCAAAAATGCATAGTCCAACTAATTCTTATTTGCAGCTTACTTTTCGTAAGCAAGGAGAAAAAAGAGAGATACCTAGTGCTTCTCTGCTCCTTTTTGCTGTACCACCGCGTAAGAGAAAACACCTGAAGAAGGAGCACCTGGATCTCTCTTATACATTTAAAGCATTTATTTGAATCTTTTGAGAGCAACAAAATATTTCAAATTTTTGGGGGGGTTACAGACCTTTGAGAGAACAAAAATGGATTTGCTCACCTAAATAATGAGAAATCATCCAATACACCAATAAAGAAAGTGCACCTACAGTATTTCCAAGGAGGTGACTGATCCAGCTCTATGTGATGAAGATCCAAATGGCCCTTAGGAAGGTCAAACTGAGAGCTGAGCCGCACGATTCAAGATCCACTTCTCCTCCCACATAGGAAACACTACAGAAATTCAAGACTAAATGAAATCCACTGTCCCAGTGCCACAATCAAATGGATTTTGAAAGTTCATACTCTGGGAGTTATCAGGAGGTGACAATCACTACACAAGCTAAAAATTGTTCATTGCAATGGCAAGGGTCTCAAAGTCTCTTCCTTCTTAGGAAGTTTTTGCCGGAATAAATTCAGACTACATAATTCAACAAGATTGTAGGGCAGAAATGTTAACGCTTCTAGAAAATGAACAACCCAAACTCTGGAAACAGAAAATGTAGAGTGAAAATCATATCTCTTCAGATTAGGGAGCTGAATTTAGGACTTGACTTTAAAAATCCTGAAAAATTCCCTGGTGGCTATAATGGGTCCCCAAACTCCTTTGCCTGTATGCTCTGAAGCAGGATGTCACTCCACAAAGTGGCCAAGGTGACAGATCTTCCATCTAAGAAGTTATAAATTGGATATTGTAGGGTTTTTCTTTGAGTAATATAGTATTTCCTTACTGTTTGTTTTCAGAAAGAAATTATTTGCCTTTCATACCAACATTTTATAAATGTTCTATGTTCTCAACACTTGCTGTGCATTGAACATCACCGTGCTGTGTCTAAATGTCTCTTATTTGCTGTCTCACTAATTAACATACTTTAGAATATTTGTATTCCTCTTCCACTTAGTTCATAACACCTGTTATTTCTAATGGGAGTCACAGTTACTTTAATAAGACGAGTAAATCTCTAGTCAAGCTGCTGTTTGCAGTGCAGTGGGTTAAAAAATATAGCACAATCTCAGCCTTAAACTTCATAGATGACGTGCTGGGACTGTTGAAGTCAATTAAAATTTTGCCATTGATTTCCAATAGTGAGAGTGTTCTAGAATACAGCTTTTTACTGTAAAAGAAATCAATATTATTTTAAGACTTTTACTGACTGAATTCTGTTTATTTTCAATTCCCTTGGTTCCTTCCTGTAGACCAAGAGAAATTCATTCAGAGGACTTTGGGGACTGATAATTTAATGAATATGATTTAGACATGATGCAACAGCCTAAATCATATGGCATTGCTTTCAGTTTTCAAACTTTCCTTTTACAACTGAGGGGGGTTTTAGCATTGCATAGCATAGCTAAATGACAAATTCACATGAACTCCCACATAAAAACCCAAAACTATCAAAGAAGCTAAACCAAACTTCCTAAATACTTTGCTGATATGATGGGGTTTTGTGTAAACACACAACATCTAGATATACTTTACATACAGCCACACTCTCCATCACCAGAAAACAAGCAAAAGTGGGTGATTTTGAAACAATGTTCGAGAAACCACAGCACAGAAAATCACTTTGCAGGCTGAGTCTCTGCCTGCCCAGCCTTTGCATAGAATCACTTTCCTCAACAAAGTTAATAATCCCTGAAAATATTAGTTTAATGGGTACACTGACATCAGGTAGCTGTATATGTACTTCACTATGCTGCTATGAAATTGAACATGTATTTTTATTTCACAGTACGCTAATTTTCAGATTTGCAACATGCTTTAAAAAAAAAAGCAGAACAATTTTATGCCTATTTTCAATTAAAGGAGATTACTTAGTTCACATTGTCATTGCAGCAAGCAGGTTGGTTAGGCTACTACATGGCATTTTACATGCTAAGATGACTTCAGATGCTAAGTATTAACATATATAGGTGGAGTAAAGGTTTAGAGAATCAAAAGGAGCTATTTTAAAAAGAAACTAAAGATTTTCCTTGCATAGCTTTTCTTTTAAGCTCTAGAAAGACAGCCTGGCTGTTTTCATGTTTTCTAAAGAAGGAAGAAATGCGTTTATTGCTATCAAATGCAGTGCAATATACTTTACATAATGATATACGGAGCAGGCATGTGTGTATTGTATTTTAGGCAATGTTGTTCTTGCAGGATTTATCCAGACAGGATACACAATTTTCCTCGGAGAGGGAATGTACCCGACATATTCACAACACCCATACACTCCAAATATTTGGACCGCTCTGAGATGTTAAGGGAGTTACTTCACGAGACAGATCACACGCTCTCGATTCTCAGAGAAAATTAGGTGGTACCTTAATTAATGCTGAATTGCTGTGGAATTCCATGTGAGTACTTACGACATTCACAAGGCTGCAGAATGAGTTAATTATGATCAGTGTTATTACAGTGAATACCAAATGAATTAATAATGCTGGCACACTTAAAATGAAGGTTTACCGGGAACTGTGGCGGAACATGTAAGGTTAAATATTATGTGATGAAAGGCATTATGAGCTCAGCGGGAAGAAGCCAAACTTGGTCTCTGCAGCTCCACGCTGACAAGCACAGTGTCTGCTACCGTCACGCACGCTTCACTTCTGGACAAGTCCAACACACATTTTCCTGAAGGAACAAGTCTTCAGCCACACTAGCCCCATCTTTCCCCAGGGGGGGGAAAAAAAACCCCATACCCTGTAGAAAGGCAATATTTTGCAGCAGCACTCTGAAGGTCTCCTTCTCCTACAGACAAAAAATTTGGGGGGCATTTATAACGTTAAAATAGTTGACTGATGGGATGCTGGAAACAGCAAAAACACCTGAATCTCCTACAGCATGCTGCCCTGTGTCATGCAGGACGAATGTGGGCTCTTGCTGGAATGAAACTGTGAAATACAACAACCTGACTGTGGCTAATAAATTATTATATTCTAAAGATAACCTGCCTTGAGCTCATGATGAAATTTTTGTTTAGATGTAACATATTGCAACAATTTGTATCTATTATACATGTGTAAGAGGTGAAAGCATAAATGGATTTAATCAGCCGTAATTATTTTTATGCCTACTACTCAAAAATATACAGAAATGAATTTATGGTGATTTGGCAGCCAGTGGGAATTATGTTTATAAATGTTGGAACAGCTGTAGGCAAATCTAAGTGTTAAAGCAAGGAAAACGGATTTTAACTTCTGTTCCTCAGGTCTGCAATAAAGGAATCCTCGTTTCCAGGGAGAGTTAGGCTCTGACCCTCGCATCTTCCAGCAGCTTCACTGAAATCCCTTGATTCATTCCACTCTCATGGGCACGGCAAAGAGAGAAGAATTTGCCCTCTAAACTTTGCCTAGTTCTTCACTGGCTCTCCTGTTGCCTGTAATTGCAAACACATATTATACAGTAATTTTCAGGGGGATTAATAGAGATGAATGGATAAAATGAAGACTTACTGCACTCTTCTCTGCCTTAACCCTCAGCACGTCATCTAAAGCCAGAGGTGCCTGCACTGCCTAACGCATGTGCACCCACCTGTATCTGAGGACCAAATGCTGGCAGGTTTTGTTAAAGAGCATCAAAGCATGTACTTAAAGCTGGGTGGATGCCTAACTCCTGTCTTCTCCAGGGGGAGCAGGCAGCATCGCTTTCCCAATTTGAGTTCTAGGGGTTTTAGCAGGATCCGCCTGCTTCATACAAATACATTCACGCTGCCTTAATGTACGATAGTTCTACGTGCAGTATTCCTGCCAAGTTCTCATAGTTTGGCTTCTGCTTGAAAATCTCAGTTTGCTTTTAAGTATCTTGTGAATTTTCACTTTATGTCGATGAATTACTTTGTGTTACATCTTTATTAGATTGCTCCACTCTGGTGGATGCTAGATGGATAGGCTAAAAACACCTTTCTTGCTCTAAAGAAATTCCCCTTCAAGTTCTAGATTTAAATGCAATGATTTTGATTTGAAAATTAGTGAACAGCAGAAATCAAAACAGTCAGTAAAATCAATAGTACAATTTAGACCAGGAAACTAACCTATTTATGAACTGGCAGAAAGACCCTGTATGAAAGAGCAGTGGTCTCTGACCTGTCTACACACATGATATTCAAAGTTATCATTTTTAAACAACCAGCAAGAGTAAAGCTCACCATTACTGAGTAAGCACACTTTTAACTCAGTGTGTTACAACTTTTACACGTAATTTACAATTTTGAAGATGTAACTAAGAGCCGACTGTGTACATCACAGGCTTAATCCTAGTATCTGACTTTATCAAATGATGGGGTTCTCTTTCATTCCTGTACTCTATGTTATTGTGGAAATCAGTAGCATTTCCAATAAATTATAGATTGACCAGGACTAAAGACTCTTCGAAAACCATACTCAGTCATCTCCTACACAACCCTTTTAAGCGTCTATTAGGCTCCTTTGAAAACTATAGAGTGCCCTCTGTTGATGAAAACGTATTCCTTTAAATTATTAAAGCTCTCACACAGCAAATATTATTTCCATATATTCCCATGCTTTAAAAAATTGCTAATTTTGCAAAAGTGAAAGCATTCACTTAAAGACTGGTGTTAGAGCACAGAAGTGTAAAAAAAAACAAACACAAACCCACAATATACTGCTTTACCAAATATTTACACATAATACTAATGATTAGAAAGATACATACCTGCCATTGCCAGTTGAAAGTAACTTCTTTCCCCGCAGGTGCATCTGTTCATTGGTGCCTACAGTCCCAGACATAGTTATACACATTTCTTTTAATATAACCAGAAACACTAGTCCTAAAAACTTGATGCAAGCATCGAAGCGACATGCCATAGGAGACAGTGAACAAGAAAAACTGTGTAGTAGGTGGTGATTACTTAATCCTACCATGGTCTCCCAAAAAGCAAAACAGCTGAGAGCAGCTTTAAGCTCCCAGGTTTTCTCTGAGTGACACAGAAAAATTGATGGCCTGGCTTTCTGGTGACACTTTGAAACTAAGTTCCAGCAAGCCTTGATAAAACAGTAAATTTTATTGCAATTTTTGAGCAGGAATTCCTAGAAGGATGAGAATGGTTCCTTTTTTTTTTTATTATTTTCCCACATCTTTTTTCCTTTCTCATCTGTTTGCTGGCTGAGTGAAAGCAGTGCTAGACTTAAGGCTGTTTTCATATGTTAATTGATTGAGGATGTCAACACTGAAAGTGATTGATTTGCATTAAAAATCTTATACAATAATGCATCCTCTTACATATTTTATTGAAATGCTGAGAACAGATTCACACTTCATGGTGAATCTTGAGATAAATAATAGTGTGTACTCAATATGTTAGTTAATTAAATAGTTCAATTTATCTCGTGTCTGTATCTTTGTACAGATAATGATTCATTTGTAGAAGTAATTGTTCTGTGCTATTTTGTAATAAAGAAGACCAATTTCCATTCTTCTGAAGCCGTTTGAAGATGCAGTTAAAAAAAAGGAATAGTTGTGCAGTTTAATTTCTTTTATTGTGTTTGGATTTCTGTACCAAGTGTTGAAGAAACAGGTTCCAATGCTGAATGTCTGTGTATTCGGAAATATGGTGATAACTATAAAAGCGTGCAAATAACTCACCTTCTGAATCAGGATAAAGGTTAGTAAATACAGTAAAATAACATTAATTTCCTAATAGAACACATATAACTTAAATCAGAAGTCTGGAAATAGCAGAATAAAAATACAGAAACTTTGCTCTTCTTGCCTCTTGCTTGCATTACATTTATTCTCCAAATGTGTTTGTGGTTTTTTTTTCCTAAGGCTATAACTAAAACATATATTCATGAAACTGAGTTTTTATTAAATTTAGAATATGGTAATGCAAAAAAAAATTAAAGTGCATTCATCAATACCATTTTTACATATAAACGTTTTTTTTTCCTCAGGTCCATAACTTAAACCTGTTTCAGTTGTGAAATAAAATATTTCAAAACCATAAAAGTGGAGGGGAAAAAAAAACCAAACAAATGTCAACAGTAAAACATAAGATTGTTTTGGAAAATAAACAATATAGGTTAGCATTCATGCTAATTTTCATTTATTTTCTTTGAAATCTTAATGATTCCATAGTTTCATACACATTTTTGGTAACTACTACTGAAAAGCGAATTAAAGTTTTTAAAAAATATTTAATAGCATATAGGGAAAAAAAAAAAAAAAAGTAACGAGATTGATATCCTCTGCATTATTTTAAAAAGGAAAGTCTTACATTCATGAAAAATAATTATTATTATTACATTCATGAGAAATAAAATTGCATTTGCCAAACTGGGTGGCAAGAAAAAGCTTTGGAGAGAGTACGTTTAAAATAAGTTTTCTTTGGCTTAACAGAATAGGTTTTACAAATTCCCTCAAAGATACTCACAAGCAGAAATCGGTTCCAGTATAAGGAGACGCAACTGCAGAATAGTCCCATGAGAACACGCAGTTATTTGCGGTGCCTCTCCCGGCAGCCACAAGAGGGCGCTCTGCTTTTGTCTGTGACTCTTCAACTGCCATCCGTAGCTTGCAGATACTTCGCTTCAAAAATAATATTCACTTTCTTTTCCCTTTCTCCTCCCATCTCAAAGATTGCCCGTTTTACCACTGTCTGCAGCCAACTGATGACATTATAGGCTTCAAAATTCTTAATGAGTCACCGTACTTCTACAACTCGGCTCATTAGAACGATGTGTCTTTATTGCGGTGGCACTGCTGGAGCTCTCACACACCTTGTTGTGTTGAGTATATAGGATATCCCCAAACCCACCATTGACAAGGTTTTAGGGAGAGATTGAACCCTGGGGCAGCAGGACTCGCTCTTCCAAACCACCTGGACAGCAGGTGCAGACTTTCTGTAGTACCTGAGAAGGACTACACTGAAGGAAGATGGTGTGGGTGTAAACACAGCTCCATAAAATCTCATTTTTCCTGTCAGGCTATGCCTTGACTGAGAACTATTATACAGCCAACAGCTAATCGTAGCTTACATTCCTAATATATCCCCTAAAATATCAATTTTATTAGTCATTTTCAACATGATACATAGTGGCTCAAACATGACTGTTTTTTTTTTCAATGTGTATTTTCTACTGTAATATATAATATTTTCTGCTGTATTTAAGAAATAAGGAACATTAATAAAAGCTGACAGGTATATCTCTAAGCTGGACACAGAGGTTGCCTTTTTTGGGGGGTATCCCTGACTATGTATAGCTTTACACTATGCAAGACTGATCTTCTAACTGGGTTTCCAAGTGGGCTTTCCAAGAAGAAAGAAGCAGCACTGGCTGCTTTTCCCAGAGAGCTGTGTCACAGTAAGGGGAGGGATGTTTATGTCTTTGACTTTTTCAGCCTTTTGACAGTTTGTCTCCATCTGGAAGGCCTTTCTGCACACTTCATCCTTAATGAAATGACGAGTAAGCTTCGTCCCTTTAGCTGGGCCTTTAACAGACCCATACTGGGACCTGGTATATGGTGTGACACAGAAAGATGGATAACATTCACTCTATATTTGTGGTTCCTCTATGGCATATTTTAGATGTTAACCATCTTTCCATCAAACTTCAGTTCAGATGCTCAAGAAAGGGGATACAACTTCCCCCCTGGAAACCTTCCCACTGGAAACCTTCAAAGACATATCCCTCCCTGTACTGACTGAAAAGCTCAGGCACCATTTTTTTTACCTCAAATTGCTTAAATTTAAGTCTCAAGTTATGTGCCTGGACTAGGCGGATTCTGAATGCAAGAGTTTCTAGCACAAACTGGTAGAATAGCACCCTATGGAGATCTGGAGGCGTAGGAGGTATCTCTGTTTTTCTAAAACAGAGAAAAGCAGCCAAGAAACATGATTTTTATAACATAACTGGTGTTTTCTGCTTGGCAACATCCTCGGTGTGCTGCTAGAATTGTATTGGAGACCTCAAGTGTCCATAAACTATTAAAATGTTAAGTATGACACTTTCACACCTCCCACAAGGGCTGTACTGTTCATTGTACGAATGGAGTCAAAGGCGCTAGGAGGTTGGGGATGTTATAGTAATATCATAATACGACGCCTGTGATGAATTCAGTCATCAGAGTAAAGAACTAAAAGCATACTCACTGGAACTGGAATGTGACGAGGTAGACTGCATAGCACTGAGTTTTCTTTTCTCTGTCTGAATAACTTCAGTTTCTTGAAGGAAGCAAAAGCAACAAGATCAAGATGTGCTTAATACAGCTGAGTGTGGAAACAGGCACATTTCTTTGTGTGACCTGGTCAGGTGTCACTTGACTATCTCCATCCCCTGACCCTACTGCCAGTCTTTGCTGATTTGCATCAGGCAACTATTTTTGTACAGCATTTCAGAGTTAGATGCTGATCACACATAACTGGCAAAATAAACTACGTCATTCTTTTCCCTCTGGAGGGGGAGCAGAAAAATGAATTATGTGTTTTATTTGATTTGAGGACAATTTAGAGGGGCAAACCTCTAAGGCAAATCATGTCAGAGCTTGCTGGGTGAGCCTAGATTCAATCAGATGTTCCTCTCTGTTTTTCTGTTATTACTTGTGGTCACTCTCGACCCAGTCAGTCAGCCATGTCAGGAGATGACACGAGTCCAACGCTACAGAGACCGAGATCCTCCACTCCTGTTGCGAGTCACCAGCTGTGTGTTGGGTCATATTGCCTGGTGACAGCATTTCTACAACCAGGTGCTGTCCCAGTCTGGAATCTGTGTTCTTCTCATTTCAAAACTGACCCAAAAAAAAAAAAAAAAAAAACAAAAAAAGAATGAGCAACCTGCTTATGTGGATGTAAATATGAGCAGCTTTGGAAATAAAAGCAGTCAGTGCTCAGAGAGGGAACGGGGGATGATAAGATCTGTCAAAAGGCACATTCAAACTTGAGTCCCCCTTGCTTCACCCCAGTCATGGAAGATACGACAACTGGAGGTCTGATTTTGTTCATTACAATGTTCATCACCTGCATCAAAGAGAGAGGAATTTCCCCTGCTTTATTACCAATGCAAGTTTTTGTATAATTCGGTATTCTTTGATAACAAAATTATCAGGAAAAGGCAGACTCTCAGCAACAGCCACAGCATTGGTGGCAACTGCAGGAAGTATGCTGAATTAGATGGACCAATCTGTTACTCTGGCAGATAAATCTTTTCTCTTGTTTGAAACTAGAAAACATAAAGTTGAAAATTGCTCCTGGCTCTAAGTAATGAATACACAATATATTCTCTTCACGCTGAATCCATCAAAAGGTAAAAGTATATTAAGTCTCAAGTCAAATGACTTCCCAATTAGCCAGCCAAGTTTGTACCCATGAAAAATGCAAATTACAGATGAGTGATGAGATCTTGTATGTGTTACTGTTTTGCAGTCTCAGACTTTTTAGCTAGAATGGTAGTAATAAATAATGCTTCTGAGTGCTCGTGCTGTGAAATTGCTTGCTGTTGTGAATACATCTCTTCACTACCTGCAGGTGCAGCAGCGAAAGAACAAGCACTGTTAATCACCCCTAAAGCAGTGAAAGAGGAAAGAAGGGAAGATCCTTCCTGGCAAGGTCTTTTATGTAATCCCAAGGAATCAAGACATTATACTGTGTTCAAGAAGTCAACAGCATACCTGATCAGAGGCTGGATAGTGCCAGATACACCTTCCTCCGCTCTGATCCTTATGATCCAATCCTGCCACTTAGAAAGGGCCTTATTTAACATGGGAAAGAGTTCTGACTGGTTTTAGAGTGAGCAGGCAGAGATGTAGGTAGCCCTTTCCAGCAGGCAGATGCTGGTGGAGGCCACTACACTGCTCAGCAGTAGCTTCTCTCCTCAAGGGTATGGAAACAGCAGTCTTGAAATGTAAGTCAGCCTCCAATTTACACACATCACTTACCAGGGTGAAAACTTCTTGTATCCACGTAAGGCTTTGGTCTCACGACAAAACTTGTCCAGAGGTTCAGCTAATGCCAGCAGAGTTTACACTCCATAGTGCATTCCTGTCCTGTTTTGATATAAATATTTTTTTGTCTTTTATCCCTTCAGTTGGTGATCTCTGCCTGATTCTCCAGCTAATTTCTCACCATTATCTGACCTTCACCCTCTTATCTTGTGCCTGCTCTTAAAGTTGTCAAAGTGAATGTTGTATTATGTCAGAATAATGCATGCAAAGATGTTTGACAAAACACGTCTGGCAGTCTTGTAAAGGGACGATAAAGCTTACAAAAAATTTACTACTAACAACCTCAATATTTCGCAAGGAAAAGTTGTGTAACCTTTGCACAACTCAGTAGACTGCTTTTTTTTTTTTTTTTTTTTTTTTTTTTTTGTTTAAANGTAGACAATATTTATGCAACGATGCTTTGTTTTTAAAGGAAGACAGAGCTAATTGGAAAACACAGGGGAGTTGGTAAAACACACAAGGAAGTTGAAATGGATGCTGCTTCTTCTGATTTTCACATGTCCTACTCGGTAGCTCTGTTCTATAGTCCTCCAAGCTGTAATATGGGAATGATAATATTGTGGGCCTAATGCACTGATTTGATGAGTTCTATTTCACTCAGCCTTGCAAAGTGCTTTGAGAACCTTGCTGATGTCGGTGAAATACAAGAGAGGCATTTTTTCCTCCCTCTTTTTTTTTATCATGCCTGGAAATTAGAAATTTTAAATAAAAAGAATTTATATTCATATTTCCTTTGAAAATAAAGGAATTAAATATTCTGCAATTAAGATTTCTTTTCATTTGCAAAATTTGCCAGCAGTCAATCCTCACGCATAGGAAAAAAATCATGTCACAGATCTATGACAATTATACAATGAAAAATCATTTAAAGTATCTCACATGCAGTTATTGTTCTTCATTTAAAACACTTGTCAGCCATATGCAATAACAACTCATGTCTATATCTACTGTGATAAAAGAAAAACCAAACGAGAGTCTCCCCATTTCTATTACCTCGAGATCTGATTTTTTTCAGCTCTTTCATTAAAGAGAATGGGTCTGGTTTAGCTTCCAGATTAGGTAGCCCCATCAAAACACTTGTTCCTGCAGTAGAGGGTGTTCTGTCATGCACTTCATGCTCTTTTCTCAGTCAATTCTTATTTTTCAAGTTACACCAAGATAGTGCTGCACAGCTTACGTGACAGACCTGCACTTGAACTGCATTATTTTGGCAAAGCTGCTGAACTGAAATATTAACATCACTTTTGATCATTCATAAAAATCTAGGGGTGGTTTTAAGTCTGATAGTTGAGGCATAACTTTACTGTGCTGACCTCATCTCCAATTAGCAAATTTCATTACCTACTGGTTTCAACTGACTCTAGCTGTAGTTTTCAACATGTGATTTGAGGAAACCCAAGCATGGATGAACTACTACTAAGAGTTCCAGAAAATCTAAATAAGAAAAGAAAAGTCACTGTCATGAAATTACAATTAATTTTGCAGACACCTAGCTCTTCAGAACAGTTCATGTGGGTGCAAACTGAAAAGGGTGGAAAATACTGGATCAGATTTAATTCACATTTCTCATAGAACATCTTTACCACTCCCAGAGGCAAACAAAGGGATGAGAGAGTACCTTGGAACAGAGTCCTGTAGGTCCACTTGATTGAACAACCACCACGATCAGCCCATAGCAAGTGCATTTCAATAATGTACACATTTACTTGTGGGGATCATGCAAGTCTAGACCAACACATCAAGATTAAGATTGCATTAACAGCAAGAGTATGTGTATTCTTACCATCTAACAATATGAAAATGGGGTTTGGCCTTAATCCTTATATGTTAATCTTACTTATGCTGTTTGCAATGAAGCTTGCTCATACCCCCTGAGAAAAACGAGACCAAATATTTACACATTTCATTCAAATGGGTTACTCCACTATTTTTCTATTCTCTAGTTAACATTTAGATTTTGCACGTTGTGAATGAAGTCACCATCTTTCAGTTGTCTCAGTGGAGCACCTAGAACGTACTCCATGCAACAGATTCCTCTCTACCTTAAGATCCCTCATTTCTAAGATAACAAGGTTTTTCAGGATCTCTGTTAACTCTTCAAATGTATAAAACCATGAAAAAAACTTTAATTTTCAGAAATTGTTGATGCAAAAGAGGTGTACAGTAGCTGGGAAGTCCTTTTTCAGCGTGTGCTTCAGGATTTTAGAATTATTAAATTCCATCTTTTTTCACTTTCCACAGGTAGAAAGAGTGTAATGACATCATTTATTGCTTGCTCTGTCAGATTTTCAGCTTTGCAGGAATTAGTCATTAAATCAACCCAGTATAATCACAGAATCATAAAATGATTAGAATTGGAAGGGACCTTAAAGATCATAGAGTTCCAACTCTCCTGCCATGGGCAGGGACACTCTGTTTCCAAGGGAGTGGCTGTGGCTGCCCAAAGACATCTTGGTGTCTCGGCAAAGATGCAGCTCCATGTGCTTACCCAGTGCCACTACCAATTCTGCACTCTGGATGATTTAGAAACTTTGGCACCAAAGGCACACTGTGGTCATTTACCCAATGGCAATTAAGAAGGACTCCAGCCAGGTTTCAGACATGAGGTTTCCTAGCTCAGCCACGTTGTGGCCGGCTCACCACTCCCATGCACAGCTCCAGCACGGCACACTGGGGGCTTCCAGCTCTGCAGGACCGAGATGCTGAGCCACTTGTACCTGCAGCTTCTGGCCCTGAAACAGTAGAGCAGCCCAAATGTTTCAGCTCAGGAGCCTGGCTGAAGGGATATTCATTGAATACAGTATCGCAAGCACACACACAGAGACACTGCTAACCCTCAATTAATAAATGTGCCACCAGAGTGCAGAGGTACCCCGAAGCAGTTGTGCTAGGTCTGGGCAAATCTATGAGTTTCAGCTCAGCAATAGTCCTGCTGGTCCTGAGCTGCCATCAGCAGGCTCATCACCACTACCTAGAATATCCTACCTTCTGTGTATCTCTAAGTGACTGTAAGTCTTTGAAGTTTAATTTAGAATATGCTTATAGACAGTACTAAATATTCATCGTAATTTTAAATTTAAGCAACTACATAGGTTCTTATTTTCTTTATTTTTGCATTGTCATTTGTTAAAAATACTAGCAAAGGCTTACTCCACCTATTTCAGCTTCTACACCTTTCTCATCATTCTGACTAATGTCTGCATCACATATTAACCATTAAAACACAGAAGAAAAAGCTTCTGTAAGGGACCACTGTCATATAACTCTGGGACCCTACTGTCATCCATGAAAGGAATAACTTGAAGAGACAAAGACAAAATTTGCTTGTCACATACATGACTACACTTTCCCATTAGTAAACATTTTCCAGTAGCATAAATGTACGTTACATTTAAGGCACTTCAGCAAGACTCCCTAGAAATGATCTTCCAGGAAATCTGCAAGGGATCTGAAAGATCAGTTTCAGGCTGGGGATATACTAAATACAAAGGATTTCAGGTAACTCAAATGAGATTTTTCCATTTTAAAACCTCCCATAGTTGCGTTTCTAGAGTCAAAGATTTGACTTGTGATCTGTACACCACATAAAATACTTGATACATGCTCTGTTTTTTTTAAAGGCAGCTCATAAATTTATTGCAGTCTTATGGCATACCATTCAGATTGATTTATGGGACACAGCTCAGATTTCTTATAGCTGAATTACCAAGCACAAACCAGGTACACCATCCCATTAAAAATGAATTTACTATGGGAACTGCACATTGAAAGTTAAATAATGGCTTGATTTTCAAGCTGAAACTGAAATATTTGCTTTTCTGCCAACTAATCCAAAACAGTCTATGAATAATTGCATTACCTTTGCTTTCAACATGTTATTTATTTTCACTGAAGGTCATAGTCTTTGAGGAAAAATTACAGAATAATGAGCATTACTTTACATACTCTGACCTGTAGTGTCACCACTGTCACACCTTTGCACTGAAAAGTATGCTTATCTTGACAAAAGAACTTAGTTACACTGTTCAGGTTTTTTTAAAATATATGTTTATTTTACTTTTAAGGAAATCTTACGTACATATATATATATATATATATAAATGCATAGCTGGAATTCATATGAAATTCAAAACCATGAGTGGGTTCTAGATCAATAAAATCTAGAACAAAAAGTTCCTAATCCTAGAGTTATGTTTAGCTCACATTTAATAGGAAGTAATATTATAGTAAATGTCCTAAAGAATAAGGGAAAAAAAATTGTGAGGTTCTTTTTTTCATATTCTTTCTCCCACCAGTCTGACTTACTGTCATAAATTCAACTCTAAAGACCTTTAAAGGAGAGAGAAATGATCATAACATAATTTAAAATTTATAAGAATGACCCGGTGTAGGGTCCTACTCCATAGAGGTATTTCTCAATGTTTCTATCCTGCAGTCTAGAAAGATAAAAGCAAATTCCCCAGAACAGTGAAAATACAGATCCCAGCTTGACATGGAGGTACAGTCCTCGTTTTTATTTCCAAATTTTTCTGAATGTTAACTTTATGAGGTTCTTGGGATTGAAGAGAAAAGCCACTTTGAAAAGAATATAGAATTTTTCATCAGATGGTATAGAAACCTTGTCTAATGTACTAGAAGTGACAATATAAGAAAACATGGATTTGGATGTATAGTGGCTCCTAAAAGGAGAACAAAGGTAAATAGAAATAATGTCCCATCCTTGTCATTTTCAGTTATTTAATTGTTTATCTGAGAGATCATTTGAACGTGTAAACAAATTATGACAATAACCAAGCATTTGAACTGTTGTCCATACTGCTACATGAGGTGACCAGTTGACACAGGACAACTGGGTTAGATCTTGCCCAACGTATTTATTTATGTTGGAACCTCTAGGGAATTGAAAAGGAGTCCCTGGTTTCCATCTTGAACTTCACTTTGTTCATGGTGATGAAGACCAGATGAATTCATCACGTTGCTATACTTAACAGACAGGTAGTATATTTTTTGTTTTGATCTTTTCCCGTGTCGACTGCCCCCTCTATTCCATTTCTTTGGAAACAGGGGTTTGTTTATCCATGTGTAATCCAAAGTCCCCTGCCATAAACTCCTCCTACACCATTTTCAAGAACCCGGTGCCTATTGACAGTTTACAAAGTGGAGCAGGTACCGACTGAATGCAAAAGAACAAGTAGTTGCTTTCCCAGTTTGGTGCAACAGAGACGAATTGTACTAAAACTGCACAGTGCCCGTAACCAGCTGAGTGACATCCTCACATGCTCTCATTGTGCGCTGCTGGCCTTTGGGAGAAGTGCTTGCATGTCACAGAAGTACTTTTTCCCTATCTGACATCCATGCAAGACCTAAACAAGCTCTTTGGTGTAGAGAATAATCAACACATTATATGCAGAGGAAACAATCAGTTTCAGTGGGTTTTGTCTCATTTGAAAGAATTGTAGTAAAAATACACAGAATCAGCTTTGTCTGGTCAAGCCATGACTCTCTTTCATCCAGGTTTTCCTCACTTTTGCTCAGAAATGGTTCCATTCCACTGTGCATTTGGAAAGCACTCTGAATTACTCTGTATCTACGGCAAACACTCTGCAGTCCTACTGCCAGATACTCTATCGCCAGAAAGGAATTTGGTGTGATCTTCCTACTGCAGGGCATGGAATACAACTAGTGCTAGGCAACTGGTGTATTGTATTGAAAGGAGACCATGAAAACAAAAGCCAATATCTGAAAGAAATTTTTGTGATAAAAGATTAGGACAGAGGGAGCTACTAGACAATGAATTCCATAAAGAGGCACATCTGTATTTATCTACAAGTGATATACAGTGTACAAAAGAACATTCATAAAACCTGGACGTGTGATGTGCATGCAGAGTACTGAGCGCTTCTAGCCCATTGATTTATTACACCATTTGACAGCAGTTTCCCAGTAATGGATCATAGCTGCTAATGATGATTTTAAAGTGCAATTGGAATGAAAGCAGGACCTCTTCTCTTTAATCTGATATGTGTGGCACACTATGGTAGATCTGTTTTACTACTTGTCTCATGAAATATCATGATTGGCCAGTGGCACAGAATGTACTATTAAAAGATAGCATAAAGTTAAGTTATTTGATGCCCTCCTTTCCATCTTTCCAGCTGTGTTCACAAGTCTTATTTTTATATCTACGTATTGATTTTAGAGATATCATTTTTTTTTTCATGAGCAATGTATTACTTTAAATTATTAAAGCTCTCTCACAGCAAATATTATTCTCATATTTTCCAATGTTTTAAAGAATTGTTAATTTTGCAAGGTCTCCAGAGAAGGGGACTCCACAACCTCTCTGGGTAGCCTGTTCCAATGCTCTGTCAACCTCACCATAGAGAAATTCATATCTGAATGAACTGCCTATGTTCCAGCTTGTGTCCATTACCCCTTGTCCTTTCACTGTGAACCACTGAAGAGTCCAGCTCCATCTTCCTTCAACCCACCTTTCAGCTACTTATAAGCATTAATAAGGTCTCACTCAGCCTTCTCTTCTCCAGGCTAAAGAGTCCCAGCTCTCCGCCTTTCCTCATAAGGGACATGCTCCAATCCCTTAATCATCTTTGTTGCCCTACGCTGGACTCTCTCCAGTAGTTCCCTGTCTCTCTTGAACTNGAACTGGATGTAGTATTCCAGTTGTGGCCTCACCAGTGTAGAGTAGAGGGGGAGAATGACCTCCCTCGACCTACTGGCCACACTCTTCCCTATGCAGCCCAGAATTCCATTGACCCTCCTGGTGACAAGGGCAGTGACAGCCTCCAACATGGAGTGAAGAGGAGAAATTTAGCGCATTACTGCCCAAATTCCTGCTCACTTCCTCAGTCAGAGGGACAGGGTAACCTTGTTTTCTCTACTAAATTGTCCAATTGTAGTTTGAACTCCCATTTCACACACTCACAGAGCAGATACACCACTTTGCCTGTTCTCATTCATTACAGCCTCTTTGAATAGTTTTCCTTATATGTAGTTCATGTCTCATGAAGCTGTTTTTTGCAGGGAGAGAACCTATTTACAGCAGAACCGGTGTACAAATTATAAGAAACGAGCCATATGCTCCCCTAAATTACTAATTCTGCTTACTAACTAGAAAAGGAGGAATAGCGTTTAAGACTCTTTGTATGAAAACCGCTTACTATTTTTTGCTATCTTTCACTTAAAAGTTAGAGCAACGGTCTTTTCCCATAATCTTGTCCCGGTCGTTGGAGCAGCCGGTGCTTCTCTCCAGCACCCTGGAGAGCGCCCTTCTCCGCTCCCAGTCCTTACTGGAACGGGATTTAAGAAAATAAGTATTTTCAGAGCCGGCGGGGAAAAATAAAAAATAATTAAGGGTATGAGTACCCTTCCTACAGGTACCCTTCCTGTTAAGCTAGAGACAAGGCAGATACATGTGCCGGTGATTTATGGGTAAAATTGCCCTCAGGGAATGTTTTCTTTTTCTTATTTTGCTATAAATTACACACTCCATGCCTGTTATTCTTTGCCTGCAATGGGAAAACAGTTTGCTTAAGGAGATTTAGAAAGACAGTCCGTTTATTTTAATGGATTTTTGAACTGGTATCCTGACATGGGACTTTTAAATCTTTTGGTAGCAGAGAAAAGTCTTTGAGTCCTCCTTTCCTCCCACTGAGAACTGCATAGAGAATTTACTTGCCATTTACCTTTCCTTGTATTGTGTACACCCCTCAGTCGAGGTCGCATAACTTTCCTGTAGCAACAATAACAACTGCAGACACAGGCAGAGTTTTACAGAAATTACAATGTGCTCTCAATTGGAAGCTATGCTGGACAAGCCTTCTCTCTGAGGATTGGTAAAATTAGTCTGTAGAACCCATAATGAAAACTTTTAAGTATTAATGAATAGACTTTGAAGATGAACTCTGGAATCTGTTGCATCTCGTGGGATTTCTTCCCCCCAAAATTTTCCTGATAGTGTTTACTAAAAATCTCAATACTGGAATGACTTGATAGAGTCCTAAAAACAGGACAGTGAGTGTGTTTTAGCATATGTATTTGTCAGTTTTCAATCAGTTTTAAATTGAAAAGTAGAATTCAGATCACTTTGCATTTCACAGTTTCGTTGTGATGATCAGCTGGGAAAGCTGAAGTGCCTCTTGCTTTTCACAAGAATAAACTATGCAGAATCAAGAATGCACAACGGGATTCTTTTCAACACTTACTAAGAAAACAAACCCACAGTATTCCTTATCAGAGGTGTTATTCCTTACCAACACGTAGAACTGAAGTTGCTTTCAGCATTGTCATAAAAGAGACTGCAGTTATAAAGAGAACCACAAAGTAAGGGGAAAACGTTTAAAAGCTGGCTTCTTTTTGACTGACAAGTTTCTTGAATACTTAGTTGGCTTTTTATCTCATATCTGCCCAACAACTTGTATAGCAGCAGATAAGATTCCTGAATAAGTCTGAGCAGAATAGAATCAGTTTAGTAATTCAATGCCTAATGGCTTACTACTTACACACAAGGAAAATACTAATTCTCAAAAAAGGCACCTACAAAAGAGGGGCCTGAAAAATGGCAAATCTGAAAAAAAGCACCCCATCTTCTTGCACATGAATAACATACACAAATACAATGCATATGAAAACATACATATTATATATATCTATCAGCATGTGGATGGAGGACAGACCAGATGATCACTTTATATCCATCCCAACATTCCTCCTCTGTGGTTCTGTGTGTGAGAGAGTGCCCACATCCATGCATAAAATCATCTTTGTTGACTAAGGATAGGACATGACAGGCATTTAGTTACAGGTTACTAGAGATTTGAAAGAGAAGGTGTAAAACTGGCATGATTGGAAAAAGTTCTAAAAGAATACCTGAAATTCCAGATCCTTTTCTAAGGTCTTGAGCAAAAACCTCTTTGTAGTTGCTGGCAGGAAAGAAATGCTATACAGCTTGAGGAAACTTAATGCTTCTATTCAAGACTATCTCAAAGGAATGAAACCAACTAAAAGATTACATGGAATCTGAGTTTTAGACCAGAAATTCATTCATAACAGAATTCCCTTTAACAGCAAAGGCTATTTAATATTATTGATGTGGGCGTTACGGTACCCAAAAGCATGTCACTTTCTTGAAGAGCTCTGTAATTCCTTTAGTAAGGTGACTGTAAAGGACTCCCTGTCCTCTTTGATAACTGACCCAGAGGGCATTTACTGAGTTCAAAGAGAAGGCACAGATATATTTTTTTCCCCTTGTAAAGAGAAATTTACATAGAAGAGAGAGTACAAAGAATCTCACTTTATTCTCTCATATAGACACTGGATTTAATATGTATGTTCATGAATGTTTCTTTTTCTAAGTTGTTGACTCAGCTTTATTTATGTGCGCATTATCATATCTAATTCTGAGCAAATGATGGCATAACCTTGTATGTTATATAGGCTTATCCCAAAAAAAACATTTTTTTTCTTGAGTCAGATGCCTCATGAAACAAAAATAATATATGTATTAAAAGCTGCAGAAGATGTTTATGCTGACTTGAAGGGGTAAACATAAATGTACAAGTCAATATGATAATGCATTGGACTGAAAATAGCCATTTAACTCAGAGAAACACAGGACTAAGCCCTTCAAAAATAAAAATGAATCTGTGAATTTTTTTTTTTCTTTTTCTTGATTGATGAATACTGGTTAAGTCTGGGACGTGTTCAGCCTCTTAGGAAAATGTCCGTTCTGGGACTCATGAAACATGATAAGACAATATGCAACTCATTTGCCTGGTGGTATCGCAATGTTTTGGATATGGGGAACAGGTGCATACTTCTATTTATCTTTGTAGTTTGTTGGTTTGTCTGCTCTTGTGACACCTTCTCTGCTTCTGGAACCAGTTGCTCCCTAATAAGTAACACATTTAGCACATTTAAGTCTTTTTTTTTCCTCTTTTTTTTTTTTTTTTCAATACAAAATCTCTCATGAATCAGGCTTTTACTCTGATATATCTACAAAATCAATTTGACTCTGTTGCCATACTAAGACCTATGTTTACAATAAAGCCATTCTTCTTCTCAGCAGTTGTAAGTTTTCTCTCTAGGCACTTCTCTGTACTTCCATTTCTTTCTGAACAAACAGTATTTGCAAGTTGTCGATGCTGTCTGCAGTACCTCCTACTTTAAAAAAAATAAATAAATGTATATTTTGGTATCATATCTATACATCTGAGAAAAACAACACCTGTTGCCAAAGTGCAGCACAGGGCAGTACAAAGCACAGTACAAGCCTTCAGCATTCACGTGCACACACACAAACTTGGGCAGGTACAATTTACATCTGTGCTTTGTAAACAAAACCACAGGAAAGACTTCCCATTCTGAGCACCTGCTTATACCCAAATCCTGGCTCTCTGGCCTGTGAAGCACAGACAGAGCAACAGACTTCAGAGAATCCTCTTAATTGCTTCAAAATGCCACTTTGTCCTAGGACTGTGAGACATGAAAAGTTTTATAGGAAAAAATAAATTATCATTACCTTTGAACAAGGTACAACTCAAGCATGAAGACTAGCATTTTCTAAAAAACTTCTAAAATTGCTTTTCTGCTGCATTCTGGTGCCAAACTTCTCCAGCACTCTCCCTGTAAATATCTTTTTAGTCTGAAGCTCTGCGGTACAGTTTGTATATTCTCTTACAGCAGGGTGCAATTGAGGTAACCTTTTGTCACTGATTAAAAGTTCCTCAGTGGGGAGCCCTGTTGGCTACTAAGCCAGAAGAAGTTATTTTGTCAACAGCCCCATTACATTTCCACATAGATACCAGCCTGTTGACATGGCAACTTGAACTTCATCCTTTTGCTTTATGTACAATTATTATGTGCTGACGCTGGAGTTTCACCCTTTCATGGGAACAAACATAGACCACAGCCTCCAGTGGAAACAGCTTTATTTTATCAAATGTCACAACAAAAAGGAAAGCTTGTTCTATATTAGAATATTGGACTGGCTACCAAAGACAATTAAAACATTATTCCTGCCCTTTATCTTTACACAGATATACAGCCCATCAGTTGCCTCTCATGCTGACCTGTAGTTGCCACCTGTTGCTGTAGGGACTTTTATCCAATGTTTTTTAATGCTACAGATTTCTAATGTAGATCAAAGAATAAGCACTACCATTATTTATCATTGGCATTTCAAAAATACTGCCTATGCCATTATGTGTGGGAATCAGATCATTCTTCCCCTTCTGTGCTCAAGATAACAAGATTTAAATGAGTAGGTAGTTTTAGATTAGCCTCTAAATTTCTAAACTTTTATGAAGCTCTTTCGTTCCAAATAACAGGGAAGTTATGCCAGTTTGAAAATATAACCTAAAAAATAGGGCCATGTTTGACTCTTTCTCCATTCCTGTGATGTGCTAATTCACTATTCCCGTGCGTTTCCATCCTGCTCGCTACTGTTCTGATGCTCTGCCCCCACTCCTGTCTCATGATCCTGCCCCCAGGTGGTATTCCCAAACTGACCATAGTTTGCCAATGTCCTTGTCTTTTCTTTATCTTTAACTCCACTTGCTCAATTTCCTTCCAACCTGTATAGTCCCTTACTTCCCAGCTGTCCTTTGAGAAGCTCCTCCTCCAAAAGCAGCAACAAGAAACACTCTCATTTATACACCTATCCTTTAGCATTTAAGCCTCTCATTTATAGATAAAATCCTTCCTCCAGTCGACTCTCTTCAGCCAACCATTGGCCCTGAAACAGCTCATACAAATACCTGAACAGTAAAAGTCTGGCTTTCCAGGTGTTAAAGTGGGTAAAAACACCCAGAACTCCCATCTAGCCCTATTTTATTATGCTTCTATATTTAATAATTTTGATAGTGATGAAAAATATTTATCAAGTAGTCGTTCTTCATGATACCATATGCTAATAGTTGTGTTCTCAACAGCAGGACAATATTTGCCAGGAAGGGGTGGATAGAGATCAGGAATGTGATATTGCTAGCATCTTCTTATAATTAATTAGTGAGCTTGTGGTTTCCACCTGTGAGTTGCCAGGCATGGAGACTGAATTATATGAAAGAGCAATCAAAAGTGACTCCCATATCAAACTTTGGAAAACAAAACTTCAGCAGACTTTCTCAGTACAGACCTATCTACAACATGTTGTAAAATAACTTTCTGTCTACAGGAAAAGAAAAATAAAGCCAGCCCGGGTAAGTTTTCAGCCAGCCTGCCTGGTTTCAGATGTAATGGTGTTAAAAATAGCAAGATATAAACTAAATAAGAAAAACAAAGCCTATAAAAATGCATTCAGTGGAAATTCAAGTCATGTTGATATATGCTTTTGGAGATAAAAAGGGATTTATGACGAATTCTGAGCCGATTTTTTTGAAGACAGCCATATCTAAAAAGCATGATTAGATTTTGTAAGATGAATTTCTCTGCTCGTGTGGTCAGCCCAAAGGCTGTACCCTGCATGTAGCCCAAATTCTTGTTCTCTCTGTGACTTAATTAATGAGATTGCAATTTAGCAAAGGTGCAGAGGCTATTCTCTCCCCACATGTGTTTTTTTTCCCTAAATATACTTTCTCAGGCCTCTTCTACCTACTGTTTCATTCTCATTTCACCCTTTGACTCTCCCATTTGAGCAAGATATGTGCATCCTGCCAAAGGGAGACCGAAGGCTTCACTTTACTATATCAGTATCCAGCATCAATAACTGGCAAGAAAATAAGTTCCAGAGAAATATTGAGAGTCTAAGGGAAAAACCTTAGAGGTTTATCATGAGGAAACCTGAGGACTGTGTTAATTAGGATCATCACAATGGTCACCTCTGTCCAAGATAATATGCAGGACAGGACAACAGGAGCACCCCTTTACCAATGCTTCTTTCAAAACAGCACTAAACTGGAACAAATACATTGAATGCAAGAAACTCAGGTACTTTCAAATAGCCATTTATCACAGCAACATTGTAGTATAAGAGAGAAGCATCTTCTCCTCCCTCTTTATGCTGTGAAGAAAGGCTGGGTGTGGCAAACCAACATCCTGCCTCGGATGCCAAAATATCCTTCTCTAGCACTGCCCCTTGCCCTGTATCTATTAATCAGTTGATTGGTTGAGTGGCTTATTGCAATGGCAATAACAGCATATGGAAAAAAAAACCAAACATCTATTTGTTCAGCACTGAAAAAAATACCAAACTCAATAACATTTGAAAGTACCGGCATAGGCTGCAATGTGGTTCCTGGTCTGTTAGGGTTTTTGAATCACACACACACGGACAACTGGTGTGAGACATACTTCCTCGTCTCATTTCTCACAAGTGCCTTCAGTAGCCAGTGTTCTCATTTTTCAGAAAGTGTGTAAAAAAAATATAGCCAAGGATGGATATGAATTAGATATGCTTTAACACAGATTTTTTTATTATTATTATTTTTTGGCAAGTATTTTAAAAAAAGAAAAGGCAAAAGTTATAGAGTGTGATGATTGCTTTTTAAAGGAAAATCCAAACTGGGACCCTTATTCAGAATCCCCCTATGTGGAAGGGTGTTACAGCAAGACTAACATTGTTTACCAAGGTCTGCAGTATCTGTTAATTCATTTATTTTTTTCTTAATACCATCCTGCAGCCGTGTGTGTATGTATGTAGAATTTGAATGAAATCAATTATGTTTAAAGTTACAATATTTCTACCTACAATTCAATAGCAGTACACAATTTCAAGTTATTAATCTGTATTTCATGTTTCCATGTTGAAATTTCTCTGGATCTCATTCGAGATTTATGCCAGAGATTAACTGCAAAAAGACAGCATAAGTAATTTGCATTACGTATTAATATATCTTGATTCTTAATCTCATTGTAAATACTACATTCAACATATGTGGCTCATGAAGGTACACAGCTAGTAAATTTTCCGGTGGCAAAGTGCATTAAAACTCTTTCTGTATATCTTTCTTTTAGACTTTCTTTTTTAGGTATATTAAGACTTTTTATTACTTTACTGTCAAATATTGCTTCTAGGACTATAGCCATTTCAAGAAAGAAGGCATTAATATTATTTAAAAATATTTGCAGTTTTACTAAGCATCACAGGTTATATGAACATTAG
This sequence comes from Pedionomus torquatus, assembly GCA_013398155.1. Classification (NCBI taxonomy): domain Eukaryota; kingdom Metazoa; phylum Chordata; class Aves; order Charadriiformes; family Pedionomidae; genus Pedionomus; species Pedionomus torquatus. Next base: position 20,006 of record VZRU01017231.1, on the reverse strand, counting down.
GTTACAACTGACCATTTGTCTAGTTTAAGGAAGATAATTCTCAATTGAGTGGCCTCAACTGGTTGTACTGGATTTAATGGGAACCTGTGGTGCTCATCAACGTGCTGGGATGAGACTGAAGGGAACAAAAGGTTGCATTTCACTATAAGCTCTGCAACCTGTGTGGGGTTTGGATCAGAACCCATGCGCTTTAAGGTAGAAAATCTCTCAATTACCTTTAGAAAAGCAATTTCTAAGCAAATAAGTAAGCAAAAGACCCTGTTTCACAGTGGTCTTGATTGCTGAAAGGAGTTTGGTTCCCAGTTCCTGATGTGTGCTGAAGTGGATCAGGATGCTCCTACCTCTGTAAAATTCCCTGAGGTACCATAAACACCCTGTAAAGCTGTCCAATTAGTCTGTACAAGTCTATACCTGTATTGTGCCTAGTGCATACAGAAATAGCAGGTAAGAGAGCACTGAAGGCCAAATGGCTATACAGTTAACATAAGTACTTATCACCTGTCTATCCATAGGTGGAGACATAGATCTTCCAGGGAGCTGTATGACTTTCATGATTCCACTGTGGTTTTGAAATGCAGAGGTAACACATGTTTTCAGTAAACCTCCTCTTCTCCCCTGCTGCTCCTTTCCCTGTAGGAATGACAGATGAGGTAAAATAGGTAGTATTGATCAGCTCCCTGATTCTTCCCAGAATTCACCCCATGGACTGCTAAGGAAAGTGCCAGTGCTCAGACATGGCTGTCACTGTCCTGGTCCTGTTTCCCATCCACCTTGTGCATTTTCTGCCAAAAGCAAAGTGACAGATTTTTATCATATGTATTTCATATTCTCTTCTCCTTCATCGTTGCAAGGCCTTTCTATGGTTTTCACAGCCTTAACTCTTTCTCCTACCCCTTTTTCCGCTGCCCTGGAGAGTCAGGTGTTCACAGGTCACCTCGACATCAGCTGCCTCCTTCAGCAAGTTGATGATAATTACAGAGATATTGGAGGCAAATGTTTTAATAATATTAAATTGGGCAATCTCAGTAAAGTTAAAGTCGTGTTATTATCAGTTAAAGATGCATGCTAAAAACCCAGAATACTTTCATATGGCTCAACTGAAGCTAATGTACACAGGCTGTTAATCAGTAACATTGACCTCTAAGATGATGAGGGACGGTTCTTGGAGAGAACTGTCATTCACTGCTGCTGCAGCTTGAGAGAAGCCAGCTTCTTCACTTGCCTTCAGAGCTTAATAGTAACCTGGAGTGCTGAATTCAGGATCTGTGTACTAACATCCCACTATTACCAGTCCTTCTGCATGTGCAATTGAACTGCTTAATGATCTCACTAGGCTCACTCTGCCCCAGAACTGGTTAGTTTGCTTAACGCAGTTTCTGAAAAGGTCAATCACCAAAATTTGAGAAAATAAATGTTTGAAAAGTGTTATAGAATCATAGAATCATAGAATGGTTAGAGTTGGAAGGGACCTCAAAGATATCCCATTCCAACCCCCCTGTCATGGGCAGGGACACCGCCCACCAGACCAGGTTGCTCCAAGCCCCACCAAGCCTGGCCTTGAACACCTCCAGGGATGGGGCAGCCACAACTTCTCTGGGCAACCTGTTCCAGTGCCTCACCACCCTCACAGGAAAGAATTTCTTCCTAATATCCAATCTAAATCTCCCTTCTTCTAGTTTAAAACCATTACCCATTGTCCTATCACTACACTTCCTGACAGAGTCGCTTTCCTTCTCTCCTGTAGCTCCCTTCAGATCCTGGAAGGCTGCTATAAGGTCTCCCTGGAGCCTTCTCTTTTCCAGGCTGAACAGCCCCAACTCCCTCAGCCTGTCATTCACTTCTGTATTCACCGCCTTACCACAGATAGAGCATAATAACTGTACGTACTTGCAGCTCTCTCACTAGTATAGTAATTCATACACAGAGAACCATAGAGAATATAAACGCTTTTAATAGACAGTTGGGGGATTTTGTCCAAGATGGGTATGACATATCCTTGGTATTTGTGCTGCTGGGCCTGTCTTCAGTAGGTGGGATGGCTGCTGTTGGCTACATCTTAGAGCAAGTACTATTTATTTCTAGAGCCAAGGTTAGGAGGAAAGTCCAGAAGCCATAAGTGATGGTTACTCTTCATTCTCTTCCACTGAGTCACTGCCACAGATGCACTAGAAAATGATTTCTAGAGACTACAATGTCATCTTTTTGCAGAACCGCCTTCCTTTTCCCTATATTTCTTTCTCCAGACTGACTCATTCTCCACACTTAATGTCTGCACACAGAAGATATTTTCACCCTAGCTTTAGGCTGGTCTCCATTTTTGCAATTTTTTGCCAAGAGCTATTTTTGCCAGAAGTCACATGTATGTGGGATTCTGCCACAAAACCAACCTTTTTAAAACTACTAATAAAGTGGTTTTAAAGTACCAATAATGAACTCTAAAATTAAAATGGGAAGGAGGACTGAATCTAAAAGTGTGGTCTATTTTAGGTGATGGATCAATGTTTCTATTTTGAAGTAAATTATTTTCCAAATCCGATTCTGTTTGTCAGCAAAAGAGCATAACAGCAAATTGAGTAGATTATTTTTCAGCAAAGGAAAGGATATGCACATGAATTTTGGTGACTGTCTGTTCCAAATTTACAGTCAGATGTAGGAACCTTGGTCCAGGCTACTTGAAGATTGTAGCTCTTTGAAGAAGACATTAGAAAGTCGTAAAGTTGTAAAGTATCTCACAGATTTGATCTCAAACAACAGATAATCTATATGGGGCAACTTTAAAACAAAAAGTCTTTCATTTCCTTACAAAATTCCTATTGAAATTAATCCCATTATTAATATTATTTTAAAGTATGTTTAAACAGCTTTTCTAAGGTAAATTGATCAGTCATAGCTCAGTCAACTTCTTTGTGTGCCAACCTTTTCACATGCTAGTCAGGATCGTATCCCTAATATTTATCTCATAGCAAATAGTATTAATAAAAGGTCCAAGAATCAGCTTTATATACAGTTGTGCTGTGTAAAGATAGGCACAGATCCAAGGCTAAGAGAAAACATCCTCTTTATATTTTTTATTAATAATAATTAGATGAAAAAAATGATGGCAACTGTTCCACCCTTAAAAAGAAAAAAAATATCTTTCTTTTACCTGAATAAATTGAAATTTTATTTTACATAGTAGAGTAAAACCAGCAAAATTCAAGATAAAAGCTGGTGAAGTTTATGCTGAGGTGCTGTGGTGGACAGCACACAAGCCAAGATGCTTAATAACAATAATTCTAGTAATTTTAGAACAAAACTCCTGCAACTTTTATGCTGCTGACACACAAGAAAAATATAGAAAATGACAAGATGGCTTTTGCAGAGACAATATATGTTTGTAGTAGTGTTATCCATCATCTTTCATGTATACATCATCTGTTTGTGACATAGTTTTCCAGGATGGACCCACGCTAAAATGATATAGTTATATAGACCAAATGACTCCTGTTTTGCTAGCAGCTTATTAGCTCCTTTTTCTCTGAGACAGTGTTGTTGCAAAATTTGATTGGAAAGGAGTTATTTTCACCTGTGGCCGCATGGTACCTGTGACCATGGAAATTCCAAATAGCTTCCGCTATTTCTACAGTTAAAGGAGAATATTCCATTGTTTTACCTGTCTTCAATCTCTTTTCTTCATATGCCTGGAAGTTCCTGCAGGAGATGGCTGTTTTCACTCTGCAGTCGATGGAAATATTAGGGCACATCCTCCCAAGGGGGTATCTGTCTTGGTTCTGGATACTTCAACTGGCAGGTTGAGGTTTCTTTTCCTTACAGGAGTAACAAACACAGAGCTGCGGTTAAGGAGAGGTTGGACAGACCACCTCACTGGGGGACAGCTGGAGAGGCCAAGGGCAGAATATGGTTATTGAGAGTCCTCTGGTGAGTTTGCATCAGTGAGCGTTTCCCAGGGTGGTGTCACCACAGCCCTTCTCTGCCTCATTCTCTTCTGATCAATTCCTCTTCCTTCAGCTTCTGCAACCTCCATCTCCCCACTCCAGCCTGGCTCCAGATGGCTACCATGGCTCCAGATGACCGTGACTTCTGCTGCTGCTTTGTGTTTTGCCTGACCACTACAGACAGGTTACTAGAGGAAGTCACAAGAAAGCTGTACACTCCTACTGACTCGAATTTTACTTATGTGGCAAACCAGAACCTATCCCAATATCTAGACCAAGCACTTAGGAGTAGTAGAAGCCTAGGCTACTTTGGAGAATGTGTCCTAGCTTGAGTAAAGCAGAGAAGCGCTAACAAAATGACAACATTAAGGATTACTTTAAATTAAATAAAATGTCTTCCTATTTCCTTATGCAAATAGTGCAGTCTGAAACTGAATGCAGCTCAAGGAGTTGGGGGCATGTGGTTGGTTTTATTTTCTTAAACGTGATTAAGTCAATCTGTCTATGATTTTGTGTTGGTTTTGTAGGCACTGAAGAAATAACTGAAAGTGTTTATGATGTTCTCTGGAAGCCTTATAAAATGAAAACATAATGTTTCCAGAAAACATTGGTAAGTTGGCTTTGCTATCTGTCATTAGAAACCAATTTTTTGTGTTATTTGCAATCTGATACACTTGCAACTTATCTCTTCTTCATAATAACTGTTCTTTTTTCCACCTCAGTAAGCTAACAGAAGGACCTGGGTTCTGAGCTCATCATTCTCCCTACATTCACTGTTCCTTTCAACTAGGCATGCAGAAAAATAACTCTTGTTAAATACCAAAGTACCAGATCCTGTCGTTTCAATGCTGAAAAGGAAAACCATTAGCTTTTTTAATTCAAAAAGCTACACTTGTTATTCTTCCCCTTCACGCCTAATCACACATATTTCAGGTGTCTGACAGCCACACATGACACTGCTTACTCTCTTGAAACTTGCACTTCTTGGTAGCTTTAAGGATATTTCCTTTTAAATATCTGCTAACTGTAGCTTCCCTTTGAAAGCGATAACTGCCCATTGTTTTAACAGTACTTCATTAGCGCAAAATTAATCTTTTTGGATCTGAAAGAGCTGTCTGTTTATAAGCCTATCTCTTCTTATACCTTCTCTGAAGTCAGCAGAGGAGCTGGCTGGAAGAGGACAGTGGGCTGACCTGAACAGGTCCCCTTTACACAGCCCATTGCTCAAGAGTGTCCCCAGTCGTCTGACATGCCTCTGGAATGATCAGCTCTAACACTTTGGTTTATTTAGTTTCTGTTTCTTTACTCAGTTGGAAGGAACCTACAACAATCATCTGGTCCAACGGCCTGGTCACTTCAGGGCTGACTTCAAGGGCACTGTCCAAACATCTTAAACACCAACAGGCTTGGGGCAATGACCACCTCTCTAGGAAGCCTTTGTCTCTGTATTACCATGTTTTCATGCCTTTACTGACCTACGCCTAACCCTTAGCCCTGCCTGCAGCCTTGTAGGCCTTTACCCTAAGCAGTGATGAGAGCCTAGTTTGTGAGGAGATGGAGGAGCTGCAGTTCCACCTGTCTTCCTTGGTGGAAAGAACAAGCCATGTCAGCCCATGTGGAACAGAAACCAGGAAAACTGAAAAAATAGTTCTGCTTTCTTGTAATTTTACTTTCCCAGTCGCTTTGAACACCAGTTATGTAGAAACCGGAGGCTAGAGATACAGCCTGGTAGGTACTGACTGTGCTTTAAGCCCTACCCTCAGTAGGTGGTGGGTCTGCTGGGAGAAGACTTGCTTACTCCTCAGAACTTGAAGAGCTGGCACTGATAGTGCGTACCTTGACAGAATTGCAAAGACTACTCCCACCAGCAGCTCCCTTCCCTCACTCTAATTGACTTAGCAAAAAAGCCCTTTCTTTTTTCACTTATCTTACTTGGAGGGTAAATTTTAATTAAACTTGGTGAGCTGATGAAACCACTCCCCTCCACTGAAAAGGGAAAATGCTTCCTTGTCTTCTTGTCTCTCCCCTCCTCTCTTTTTCTGAGCACCTGGTCCCACCACTCTCTCCACCAGAGACCTCCCTGTGGTCGCGTGTGTCCCAGTAACTCAACACACAAACCCAGGAATAATAACAACATCATTATTATTATTATTATTATTATTATTATTGAACATATTCTTTGTTAGCTGGCTCAGGGTGGAGACTGATGAGTATTAGAGCAAGAAGAGAAGGAGAAAGGCCTGTGTGGTCACCACCAGTGATTACAGGAGAGGCTTTTAAGGAGGCCCTCTGAGCACAGGAGGAGCAAGACCACCCCTTCTCAGGGGGCAGCGAGATCCTAGAAAAGCCCAGAGCCCAGTGTGTTTATGGAAACACACCCTGGAAAAATTCATCCTCAGTTTTTTTTTTAAACATGACACTGTTTACTTGTGCAAGCATTGCCAGGAATAATACTGATGAGAAGGAAGAAAGATGAAATACAGTGAAAACAGATTGTCTTTGTCAAATCGCTGGAACAGTACTAACCTGGACAAGTATAAGAACAAAAAAATCCCACTGCATATGTTCAGCACATGTTTTTCTATTTTTCCATATATTGCTGCTTTCTGACAAGTTTCATGCATTTAATATTTTTTTGTTGTTGTTTCAAGGCTATCTAATACTATCTGACTTAAATTCTGACATTTAAATCTAGTTTTCACTTATTAAATCAAACACTTTGAATGTCCTGAAAAATTTAATTTATTATAGTGCCAAATAAAACCTAAATATTTTTAATAGAAAATACATTACCCATGGATATGATATTATAGAAACACTTAAATAATGATTTTCTATACACCTGCATGTCATAAAACCAGTTTTATTAATAAATGTTATTTTAAAAATAAAATATATAATTATTATATTGTGAAAATATAAACATATTTATTGAGCTAAAACTATATTCTGTTACATAAGACTAGTGTGTGTTGTCTGTTTTCCCCAGATTTAATAACCTTACTGTTCAAGGCCAGGCTGGATGGGGCTTTGAGCAACCTGGTCTAGTGGGAGGTCCATGGCACGGGGGTTGGAACTTGATGACCTTTAAGGTTCCTTCTAACTCAAATCATTCTGTGATTCTACAATGATCTTCTCCTTATAAATATCTGTATCAGCAACATGGCAGACAGAGAATAAGCTTTCAAAAACGTTTTGAGAAGTAAAAGTAATTGTTTCATTTATATCACTCATTTGTAGGTTCATCCACATATTGTATGAAATTCAAATTATGTCCTTTCAAATCCTTATGAGGCCATCACATGTCCTGATGCATGCCATGCCTCATGCAGAGTCCTTGTGAGGTGCCCCTCACCCTGGGCTTAATTCTTTGTTATGTATAACTGAAGCAAACTCTGTCCTCTGTGGCCTATGAAGGTCAGACTAATTTCTCCAGTTCACATTTCCTAGTCGAGTTTCCCCTCCTAGCACACCAGTCAACTTGGCCTTACAGGCAAGTTGAAGTGAAAACCACCATGGGGTTTGGGCTTCAAACCTGAGCAGAAGCAACAGCCAGCAGGTAGTGGTGTGGCTCATGCTGCCAGCAAAGGCAGCTGAAGGATCCAAACGCAGCATGCATCTCGTCAGCTGTGCTCCAAGCTCCTACAGCATGGCCAAGCCTATTAAGGAGAGACAGAAGAAAAGACCTCACAGTAGCAAGGGAAATTGGTGCAGAGGTATTCTGTTAAACCCAAGGTGAAGAAATGGTTTCACGTCTCATCTAGCTGATCTCCACTGAAAGGTCAGCAGTCTCTGCTGGGCCACACCTTCCCACCTTCCCTTTGTGTCGGGGTTGTGCTGCTTCATCAGCACTGGCAGCTCGAACAGCCTGCTGACCTAGCTGAGAAAACACCTTTTTTTGTGGTTGTTTCAGCCGGGTTAAGTGAGCTTCTCTGAGTCACTGCATGGTCATGCAAGCACCAGCACTACCGCAAGGCAGTCAGCAGCGACACATGGGGCAAGAAGGAGAATCATTCTTTGTGGAAGAACACCTTCTCAACCAACTTGTCTAAAGACAGTTGTGAAACCACGCAGCTGAATGTGAGCCCACCACAAGTAAGTACATGGATGTGAACCAGCACATAAAACTAAATGCCAAACCCAGAAGACTTTAATTAGGCTATTGTTAATGTAGCACTGCAGTTGGTAATTGCTAGAGCTGCAATGACCAGTGAGATCGGAGTAGACCACTGTTATTTACAATATCATGGCTTTTCTGGCTGTGACAGTATTGTCAAGAACAAGCAAACTGAGAGAAAGCAATGTTAAATGTTTGTGAAGTCCTTCTGTTACTAACAATGAGAAATTATAAAGTCTAGCAAAACTAGAATAACTTTTAAATAAAGGTTGAAACAATGGAATCCCAACTGTGTCTTCTGATACAAGAGAGCAGAAAGGATCAAACTGGCACAATCTCCACCAGGCTGGATTTCTGCTTCTAGAGATGCTTCCTGCTTTCTTATGTTTGAGGTTGGCCATTTCAGCTTTACAGAGAGACTCTGCAGGAACACAAAGCATACGCTGATCACAGGAAACAGGAGGTGCCAGGTTCGACTTTGGTTATCCCCATCATTTCCCTTCCCATGCTATGTCTGAAGCAGGAAAAATAGGTAGGGTCAGCATAGGCATAAGGACCCGATAATTCTAGCTACAGTGTAATTTATTGTCAAACTGACAAAATATTTTAGCTGTTCCGAGCCAGACCTTGCACCTGCACTGCAGTGTGATGTCAGCAGCCACTGCCCGGGTGTTTTGCGTTCTTACCTCTCCCTAGTGATTAAACGCAGACATTCCCACAGAGGGAGACTTAATGGTACCCAAAGAGTTGGACTCTCCAGGCCTGCTCTTTAGTCATCTCAGGCAGGCAGCAGAGCACTGCTTACTCCAGAGCTGTGAGGTGTTCCTGTGAAGTCTGGGTGCAGACTTTACTCCAGTGAGAACATCTTCCATTTCATAATATGTAAAATATACACATTGAAACAAAAAGCTTATATCTCTTTCTGTTAATTATCTTTTCATTATTATTTTTCAAGTGGGTAAGGAGAGACGTGATTTCCATATTATTTTTTGTATTTGAGCTTAGTCACTTGTTTGGCAAGTTTGATGTTTCATTGTAGAAAAAAATAACATGACACAAAAGGTATCTTTCACTGTCTAGTAACAGAATTTTGCAGCACTCATACAGTTATCGCTGCCAATATGTATTTCAGCAGGAAACCACATGAGATGAATTAGATTTCCTGTTCAGCTTAGAGAGCAGCAGAAGGTTATTGGTGCACCTAGCAGTTTCAGAGCTGTTATCTGCCATTACAGGAGCTACAGTTCTGACATTAAAACTCTTCAGTTGTTCTTCACCTGAAGACTAACGCGGGTGGGCTACATGGTGTCAGTTTGGTTCTGTCCACTTCTGTCAGCTGCCTGTTGCAATGTGCAGCTACTGAGGGAGCAAAGTACAAAAAATTTGCAGCTCAGGAAAGCTGTCTTTGATGTCAGGCAACCATGCTTTTGCTCTAAAATAAAATTTTTAACATACAGTTATAGATTAAGGTGCTCTTCTAAGACAGATGAAGAACTGTTCGTGGTCATGTTCTTTTTGCCAAGCAGAAAAGGTTGAACTCTTTCTTAGCAACAGCATCTTATAGCATCCCATAATTCCAAGGAGTATCCAAATTCAATGTCCTTTTTTTCTCTTATGTAATAACTAAAACTTGATGAAAAGAGAAGAATTTTATTATGATTTCAAATGTGACTTCTAGCATTTTGGAGGTGAATCTTGGCAATCTGAATGAAGTTCTTTGTAAAACAGAAAGCGCTTTTTACATTTCCATCATAATTCAACTCAAAACCAAGTTAGAACATAGTGAAAAAAAATCATAGAATCACAGAATTGTCTAGGTTGGAGGGGACCTTTAAGATCATCTGATCCAACCATGAAGCTAACTCTGATTAAAAACAAATCAAAAAAAATAAACCCAAAGCCATCACTAAATCACAGCACTAAGCACCATGTCAACCTGTCTTTTGAATACCTCCAGTGTTGGTGCCTCAACCACTTCCCTGGGCAGCCCATTCCAATGCTTAATAATCCATTCAGCGTCAAAATTTTTCCTGCTATCCAACCTGAACCTTCCCTGGGGCAACTTGAGGCAGTTTCCTCTTGTCCTATCGCCTGTGACTTGGGAGAAGAGACCAACCCCCCCCCCTCACAACGCCCTCCTTTCAGGTAGTTGTAGGAGCAAGAAGGTCTCCCCTCAACCTCTTTTCTCCAGGCTGAATAACCCCAGCTCCCTCAGCTTCTCCTCATAAAACTTACTCTCTAGACCCCTCACCGGCTGTTGCCCTTCTCTGGACCCTCTCCAGCATCTCAATGTCTTTTTTGTGGTAAGGGGCCCAATACATCATATCCTTCTTTGGTGTGTTGATAATATTTTCCTAAGAACAGTTTGAAGTAATGCTTGGACCTTCCACAACTCATAACATCAAACAGAAATAGCTTTGCTTACAAGGCCAATAGCAAATTGATACTTTCCAGAGAAGTTTAAATTTCACTATCAAAAATCGGTTACATTTGAAAGTTTCCAACTGTATTTTGGGGGGGTTTAGTATCTGAAGTCCCAACTGTGGCAGAAGCGCTGTGCTCATTTGTGTGATAAAGCTCACCTGTGTGTGATAAAGATCACTTGAAAACCCACAAAGATGCTCTGAAAAACAGCGGTAGGAGGAGGAATTGAAATAATGCCCTTTCAGGCTATTTTTGGGCTCTCTACAAGTGTAAGGAGCATAGGGACACGGAGTGGCAGGCAGGAACCTGAAACAAGGCACTGAGGAGCGAACACCTTGCCTAGATCCCACCATGGGTTGTTTCAGTAGAACCTCAGTCCCAAGGTCCAGGTGCAAAAGCTGTCATGACAAGGCACAGTGAGTAGCTTTCTGGATCAACTTTTGAACCAAAGCAGGGCTTCTCCTTGGGGATGCAGCAGAAAAGCAGTGTGGGATTATATAGGATTCACTACAGGATATTTAGGGGAGGAACCAAAGGTGGGAAAAGGGAGGCTTAGATGATCTGGAAAGGAATGAGAGTGCGAAAATAAAAGGATAAAAAAGGCTGGATGCATCCAAATATCGTACATTCTAGTATTTCTCTCTCTCACTACCTGTATCCTAATGTTTTGTTCACCTTTTTAACTCCCTTTGCCCGTTGACCTGTTGCCAGTCAACTTTCAAATAAGCAATTTGGCAACCATCATTTTAAAATAATGGTATTTTGGTAAAGACAATTAATAAGCAGTTAAATAGCTTCTTATAATAACCTTTGGCAATATTTAGAAGGAAAAGTCTGTTGAAGTTATAAAGAATACTAATACACTGGTCATAGAATTTTCTTTCTGCTAAGTTATTCCACTCTATTCTGTTCTGTCTTGCAAATTTTGTTTTTAACAATGTTTACCTATATTACTTTTTCTTATATCGAGTCAAATACTCATTTTAAGCACAGAGTTGTCATTCCTATGTTCACTTTTTATCTAAGTATTTACCTCACAAATTTTCTGTGGCCCGATTCTAGAATTAAAACATTCATAACACCTTATTGCTGTCACTGCATTTAAGAATTCATTGAAGATGGGCGAGTCTGAATAGAGAATATAATATTTTAACTTCAGAAAGAAAAGATAAAGCCCTAAGAACAATAATAAATTATCAAATAGCCACATTAAAAACACCTGGAGGGTCAGTGAAAAAGAAACAGCCAGCAAAGATCTGTTGCAAACAAAAGTCTGTGAAACTCCTGTGTTTTCCTCCTTCAACAGGGTATCTGGGCTGCAGTGAAAGAGGCAGTAGAAGTGATGTGTATCGACTTTAGGGAATCATTGGGCTCTATCTTATGTGACATTCTCATGAACAGTTTACAGAAATATTTTATTCTGGGCTAAATTGCTACACAGTAGGTGCACAATTGCTTGCAGAAAATACTCCAGGACTTCTCAATATTGTGTTTTCAAACAAAAAGGATATATAATACAGAATTCCACTGGGGTCTAGCCAAGATCAGATGCAATGCAACATTTTCATTCATGACTTGGTTGATGGTACAGAGAGCACATTTGGCTCTCGTGATTTTGCACGTGATGCCAAAGCAGAAGGGGCCACAAAGGAACTGAAGGATTAGAATTCAAAATGACTTTGATAAATGGGAGAAGTGGTCTGTAATCAATAAGATGAAATTCAATAAACGCAAGTACCAAGTGCTGTATTGAAGCAAGAAAAAAATCAAATGCATAAATACAAAATGGAGAATAGCAGCAGCACTGTAGAGAGAGCCCTGGGTGTTACAGTAAATCACATATTGAATGAGTCAACAATATGATGCTGATGCAAAAATAGAAAAACTCATCCCAGGACATTTTAATAGATGTGTCACATGCAAGACAGGGTTAGTAATTGTTTTTCTTAACTCACCTCTGAGAAGTGTTAGTTTGGTGTACTTTAATAGGATAGTGCAAAAGGAAGTTTAAAAAAAAAAAAAGATGGAGAATAATTGAAAAGGAGAAAGGATAGATTTGCTCTACAAAACAAAGGCTGATAGCAGGTGTGGATGTGATATGATCACAACCTTCTGATAAGTAGAAGGTTCTCATAAACAGGGATCCCACTGATTATCCTTCATGACACTGAGGACACGAAAAAAACCTAACTGGCTTCAATTGCAGCAGGAAAGGTTTAGGCTAAGAGAGGAAACATTTCTAACCCTGAAGAGAGCTATGGACAGAAACAGGTCACCTAAAAATGTGGTATAAGCTACACCATTCAGCTTTCTAAGAAGAGGTTAGGAAAATACTCAACAGACATTCTCTGTTCCTTGGAGCAGGAGGCAAACAGCATGAGCTCCTGCAGGTTTTTTCATTCTAGCTACTGTTGTTACAGTATCAAAGAAACAGAAACTTGTAACTTAAATTAGCATTTTTATTGTAATACTAAATAAGTTCATGCCAGTTTCTGGCAGTGACTTTCCTTTCTTATCTGCAAAAAGAAATTCACACCCTGGAGGTCTGCTCCCTGTAAGTAGTAACATCTGCAGAGAGGTTCGGTCTGCTGCTGACTTTCATCTGTTCTCTCACGACAGCTTAATGCTTCTCTTGATGCCTGCAGGTCTTTGATTCCAAATATTTATCTCCTTTCAGATTTATTTCCGGACACTTGAATTTTACGTTTCCCCGCAGAGCCCCTCTGATACACACATCAGCTACAGAGTTCAGCTGCTGCTGTTCGTGACACTCCCTCCTGGCATCACTGGGGCTGCTGCTAATTCTTGGTAGGCTTATTCATTACTTGAACAAGTTATCTAGTACAGTTTGTTTGTTGTTCTACTGTGGTGTGCTTAAATAGTTACCAAGCTCATTTAAAGATTTTCTTTTCTTAAATGTTTTGTGTATGGTTTCATGGCTTTATGCCTTTGGACACTCTGCAGTTAAGATCACCAGGCTAATCTTCACTCTCTTGCAGCGACTGTAACAGAGGGAGTCAGCTGTAATTACTTCTTAAATTAGATCTTGTTTGTTACTTAGGCCTAAATCTCTTGTGCACCAGCAAAGCTACCTGCTCCTTAAAGCAGTCATTTGTAGTAACCAGAATTTGCTACTCTTATCTATAACCTTCAGTGGTGTTTCAGCCACTAATCCTGGGCATTTGAAACAATCTATTACTACTAGTTTACTTCCATTTGTACCCTTCTTGCTGCAATTCTTTTAAAAGAGCATTTATTCTACCTCAAAATGCACTGAGATTCAGATCTACATAGAAATGGAGTCTATGGCTCATGTTCTCAGCTCTTTCACCTCAGAAACTTCGTTACAGTAAAACTGAATCGTATTAAAGAGATGTGAGAAACTGGACATGAGAATCGCACCCTCGGAATCATTGTGAACCCTTCTTGGACCAATTGGACTGGGACCTTAAGAGTCAAGACTAGAAAATATATCCGAAACTATAGAATATGCTTGCTTTGTCAGTTTGGTTTTTATTTTATTTTTTTAGTTAAGAGTTCAGGGGTAAAAATTCTGCCTCGCATTCTCTCATACACCTGCTGCACTCGTAGACTTGAATTTCCAGGTATATTAATGGATATTCTCAAACAAGAACTGCTGTTATTGACACATCTCTCATGCAACATGTTTTTCCATTTATTAATACAAGATCTGTGCAGAACTGGGTCACTGGTAGCATGTAAAAAAAATTGGGTCACAAATTGGAAATCATGCAGGGCATAGGATATCCTGCCTAAGCTTATGTGTAGTTCAGGCATGTTAACTAGTATCTTAGATGGTACTGCATCCCACTTTCCATTCTCTGGCACTTTGCAAGCTGCCAGCCCTGTTTCACTGCAGGGAACAGGGGAGAGGGGTCACACTCGTGTTTGTGAAGCAGACAACAGATTAAAAAAAAGTTCATATAAAATACCGTGGAACTGTCCCCATGCTCCCAATCAGAGCCTCTCACAAACTGAGCAAGAAGCACGTATCCGGGCACGGCAGCAGTAGTTTCAGTGGCAGTGCAGCTGCGTACGGACTTCCTGAGCCGGGAGCGTTGTTTCCTGAGCATGATGGGCCACATGAAATGAGACTGCAAAGTTGGAGGTACATCAGGCACGACTTTCTGCATAGTCAGATGCTGTCACTGGTGACAAAGACAGGATCCCTTTGAGCATCGTGCCTGGCTCTGTGAGACAAGTGCTGCTGAGACATCCCACCCGTGTTTGCAGAAAAATAACGTTTCTAGAATGAGAAGTACAATATTAGTAGTTGATGTGTGATAAGTTTAGCCCTTATTTGGTGAGGCAATGACTAGTATTAGCATGTTGTTGAACAAGTAGAGGAGGATAACTAGTCAAGGCATACTTCCACTATATTAGTGCTCTGGCAGTGTGTTGGGACTGGAAAATCAACAACAAGGAAGGTTAATTAGGAAATTAAAACAACCATTTCAATGAGAAATGGTAGAAGACTTTTCTTGGATACTTTTTCAGCTGCATCGTGGTCAATGGAGGGGAAAAAATACTCTCTGTATATTCGGGTCTCCATGCTCAAGATCAAAAGGAAGGAGTAATTGTGTTGTAAGTGTTGAGGGATATTAATTGTTTTGCATAAGTAAGTAAATTTTAAATGGACTAAATTAATTTAGGATTATAATTTGCTGTGATTTGTGCTGCTTGCTTAACTCTACTTAGCACGAGTAGATAGATTTGCTGAACCTTTAGGCTGTAAAAAAGCTATTCTCAGTGCTTTTCCTAGTCGATGATACAGTATTGTTCAATTTTTTTAGCATGGGAAAGTACTGGGTATCATACTGATGTTTTGGTGGTGTTTCTCTCAAGGTGAGGACTTACTTTTTGGTTCCCCATGTTCTGCCAACAAGGATCGGTGCACAAGAACGTAAACCAGAAGGTACAGAGGCTCCAACCCTTAATGTAGACTGCAAACCAATAAGGTAAGAGCTTGCCTGCCTGGACACAGAAAAAGAATCCAGTTAGATGTTAGAAGACCCCAGACCACAAATCACCATTGAGCCAAAAGACACATGAGCAGTGGGTGAGGGGCAGATGTATGGATCATAAGAGTATAATTGCCCAGAAATTTCTTTGTTCATGGTCCATCTCTTTGGAGGTGTCCAGCCCAGGCTACTTTTGTTCCTGTACCTCCCAATTAAATGAATTCGTTTATGAAATCCAGCACCTGTGGGAAACCTAGGGTCAAGCCTGAAGAAGGAGGAAGTGCACCCAGGAGTAAGTGTGTGGATACAACACTACAAACGGTGGGTGAATGCTTGGGCAGCAGCTTCTCCTTTAGCAGTGAGCTGTTGTAACTAACCATGGAAGACAAAGCCAATGTCAGGTGATTTAGCAAGGTGTGCGATGTCTGGGTGTCCCACAGTGCTCTCCCAGCCATGCTGACAGAAGGCGGCTATGATCCCCTCAAGTTCCCAACATGCTGAGATCAACAGACTGACCCACCAAGAGCCACAGGTGACTGCCCACACCCCAACATCCAAGCTTACAAGCTCATCCAGTGGCAATCTCCACTGAGACCTTCTCAATTACTGCTTAAGTTGCTGTAGCTGAATGTGTGTGCTTCTCCAGCTCAAAATAAAATCATTGATCTTCTGTCAGGTTTGATTCTAACTGCTGCCTTCCTACACTTTTTCTTACATATTTAACAGTGTCTACCTCCTAATCCCAAGGATGTGCATCCTAAGGTTTTTCCTTCCCTGCTTATGTAAGCACTGATGATGGTATGTTATCTACTTGGCAAACAGGGACTATCTAGCTTGGGGGCAAGGAGAAGACAAGATATCTGCAGAAATTTAGATCTGACAGAAGTTAAGGACAGGTGAAGAGAAACCAAAGACACTCAATAATGACAAATAGAGTCAAGTAGCCCTTGAGTTCAACTTTGGGGAAGACTTTAGCTTAGTTTTCAAATTTGCAATAGGTCAGGCACAGAAAAGTGTATACAGAAGAGACTGATCACTCCCATAAGGTATGCACGTCACTTTCATGGTGGGTGATGTGATTCTGGGTGGTGAAAAAGGACATCTTTGACTAAGCCAGAAGCAACTCATCAATGAACGTCCTGAAACTGATGTGCATGTCATGTCCTTTGACATGCTGGATCACAGCTGTGACAAAGAATGAAGGCTGATGTCAGGTGCATGAAGAGTAACGTCAGGTGGATTCCACTCTTCTACCCTAAGCTAAAAACTCAGTTTTTCAATGTCTGACACGACATCACCCAGTGGTCAGGGTTGCCACAGTAAAGTGGTGGTGAGTGCATGGGCCCTATCTAGACTCACACTGTTGCATAAATTGTTTGAAAAAAAATAAATGCTTGATTTAGTGTCTGAAACAGAGCTGTTTTCTCATCATTACCACCATGTAGTTATGACATAAGGAAATCCTCGGAGAACATGAGGCATGTAAGAATGAGGTGCAATGGGCATGAATGTGGTAGATGGGAAAGGGAACTTTGTGCTTCAGGCTTGGACAAGTTAGGGACATGGCAGGCAGAACTGGAGTGGTCACTTTTACCATAAGGTCTTTCTGGAGACAGAATTCTTAACCAAGTCTCCCAGGCTGATGCATTTGCAAAAAAAATGACACTAGAGAAGAACTGATTCCTTGAGTTCCCATGGTGTTTTTGACAGATGTTTTCCACAGAATCCAATCAGGTCAAATACCTCTGACTTGGTCCATTTGGGATCATGTGGAACAAAGCCTAGGGAGCGTGCTTGCCAAGTACACGATTTCCACTGTGGCTCTAGTCCAGGCTCTGTCTGATCGGTAACACTATGCCGTCACCAAATTCTTCGAAGCTGCTGTTGTTGGAGCCAAGACAGTTTACAACAGAACTTCAGATTCCAGCAAAAGCCCAAATAAAAGAAAAATATGCACCCAAATCTTCATATACACAAGGAAAGAGATTCCTTGGGTACCTTGACAAAGCAGCATCAAGAGCAGAAAGGGAGCACAAAAGAACTGGCAAAAGAGTCTTTGGGCTGACAAAGAAGGTTCATTCAGAAATACTGATACCTGACCTTGCATAACCCTGGCAGATAAAAAGTATTCCTTTATTTGTTTACTTATATGTTCTCACCCGCACCTCCAGTCAAATGGAGTGGTCTTATACTACCTCAGCATCTCACGTCTAAGGGCTGCAGCATTTTTAATCTATTACTAGCTACCCTAGAACCACATTTACAGTTCTGTGAAGCCACCGTCTCTGCTGTTTACAGCTGCTGGCCTCTCGGCCCTCTCTGTACAAATGCAATCTATGTAAGTGCTGGCAGATAGCAGAGAGGGTAACCAATGAAACTGGAGCATGCAGCCAGCTGTCTCTCCCTCCCCCTTCACACCCCCTGCTTTTTTTTTTTTTTCTTTGTAAAAATATTTAGGTGTTGCTCTGCTCAGTATTACGAGCCTCACCAATGCTTAAATATGTTGAAAAATCTCAGTGTGTTAGGTGGAAAAAAAAATAAATCAATCAATGCTTAGGTTAGCCTAGAGAGCAAGCCAGAATTGCCAGGAAAGAAGATACAAGACAGTTTGGGAGCTTAAAAAAGATAAAATAAAAGCAGACAAAGTGGGGGGAAATTGGGTAGAAGAGTATTTTTGAGGTGGGGAAAAAAGTAACTGTAAGAACCAAGAAAGAAAGTAGCAAAAAATAGTGAGTAAAGCAAGATCCAAGGAAGTAAATTCACAGGGGAAAAAGAGGAAAAACAAAGGAAGTGAAATCACAGCACTAAGGAATGTCATCAAAGGACTGAAAAAACAGAAACAAAATGTTGAACTGATAAACAAGAGACAGAAAACTGCACATATATAGGATACTTAAAATAGAGGGTAATTAAAATACTAAAAACAAGGAGCCAAACTTTTTGTTAGTAAACAAAACATACATAAGCTATGAGAGAAGCCAAACAGTACAGACTTAGTGCTAAGTAGATTTTCTTGTTTTGGGCTGTTATGCAAACCTGCCACCCTCATGTGATACTATGCCTGAGCTACATCTTGCCAGGAACCTTTCCATGTTGTGTTCTCTTCCTGGGTGTCAACACTTCTCAAGTTCTGAGCATAAAGGATGGTGGTGATGAAAACTTTTTGCTTACTTTTCCCCTATTCATGCTATTTTTCTTTCATCTGTTCCAATTGCAGTCGGCACTCCTGTGTCAACAAACGTACATCCTCAGACCTAATTCTATTTCCATGTAACCTTCAACAGGTGACTTCTGCTGACTTCTATGACAGCAACTAGCAACTGATGCATAGGGTAGGTACTGCTTCATGTGGGAACAATGCTGAAAAAGGCAGGCTCAGAAAGCTTTGAACATTTGAACAAGAGTAACATTTGGAATTTGGGAAAGAGTAGGTGGCATAGGAGTAACTGTGGATCATAAAAATATATAAAAATCACAATGCCCCTACTGAAACCACCTACACCAGCAACATCTTATATCTGTTGCTTCAATCACTCCCTGAGTTGAGACAGAGCTTTTACTCTTTGCACCCTAGAGCCAGATTTTCAAAAACACTAACTACAGCTGCTGATCCAGTGGAATGCAGTGAAAGCTAATAGCTGTCATTTAAAAAAATGGCATTGGCAATACATTTCCCCATTCTTTACACAACTTCTTATTCAGGCGGTGCTTTGTACCATACCTCTCAGAACTTACAGAGACGGGGCAGGCTGTGGTGCCCTGATCACCCTTACCCTGGGCCCCAACCTGCTGTCTCAGGACTGGAGCTCCATCAGAGTTACCTGGCTCCAGACCCAGCCCTGTGGTGGAGGTGGCCCCAACTCGTGCTCATCTGATGACTGCTGGACCACGAGCAGGTCCTGTCACCAGCCCAGCCCTACTCTGACATGAGGCAAAGAGCCTTGACTGCAAGGACACTGCCATGCCTGGCTGGGGTCAGCTCTGCTGATGGTTCCATCCCATGGCAACTCTGCTCTTCCTGCTCCCCAGCATTACCTGGGAGGAGGCACTGACATTTGGCTGATATATTACCATTTGCTTACCTGAATGCACTTGATTCAGCATTTGTAGGGTCATTTTCTGATGCACCCACTTGTGTGTTCTGAACACCTACAATGCCTGGTAACAGCCTGTGCCTTGTTTATTTCTCATCAATTTCTTACTCTGTGATGGACAAGCTTGACAATTCCGCATTCCCTGCCTTCCAAAGGTTGTGCTGGAGGCCTGGGGTGGAGAAGAGGGCATCCTCATGCCTTTGAAGGATGAAACAGTTATACAGCTGGTAAACAAATTCTTTTGCATTTTTGTCACTGCCTTGTGGTTAATAGGTGCTCCATACTACTTGACAAAGAACTTGGGCACACAGTATAAAAAACTTCCACTGACAGACCAGCACACGTGTACCAAATTTCCTCCAATTTCAAATGGTGTTAACAGGCTTTGCCACGCTGCTAGTTCTTGCAGAGCCATTACTTCTTGCACTCCACCACAGCCACAACCACTTTTGGC
>VZRU01017230.1:236869-268944 GCA_013398155.1 Pedionomus torquatus | reverse complement strand
AAACTTCCTGTTAATCACCTTATTAAGTAACATATATAATATTTATAATTATATTTCTATTATGAAAAATACTTCTGAGTGCCCAATTACGTGTCTCTCTGTTCAACTTTTTTATTAGGTCTTTCCCTTTTATCTTTACACGTTTTACACTGGGAATTACACTAAGGGCAGACCAAGCAGTTTGTTGCCCCATGTCACTTCAGCAACTAAGTAGCATGACTTCAGCACTTGCTGCAAGCAAAAGGAAATAAGACTGTTGAAAATGTCATTTTAACTATAGATAAAGACTAGGTAGGGAATCAGCAAGCACAGAAGTATCTCCTGACCCTCAGTTTTAGCAAACAGCATCTCCATGGACGTAGCCAGATAATAGGAGTTGCCTCCTCCCCGGAGTTTTAGAGCATCAATAGGTAGCGAGAATAGAAGACTGATTTTCACAAACATATTCCTATTTAGCCTTTAGTATACTGGGGACAGGATTCATTGTTTAATAAACATTGTTTAATAAACCCAATTAAAAAACTTTAATTCCATCACGGCTTTCTGTTTTCACACTAAAAATATTATGGATTTACTCTGCCAAGGTGTAGTCTTTAGAGAGAAAAGAACAAGAAAAACAAATCCAGCAAAGAGATCTAACTAAGTAAACCAATCATTTATTGTGATGTAAAACAATTCATATTTTTGTAACTGCCACTTTAATAAAGCAGTTTTATTTCAACAAGGTGGTAGCTCTTTATAGCACAATTAATTATCCCACACAGTGGAAAATATCCTCAGTCCTCAATTAACATCTACATTCTCATCCTGTTACCCCTTCAAGACAAATGAAGGGGACATGGTGGCAATTGCTACATGAAAAATCACTCTCACATGTTGCAGTCTTAGAGGGACTTATAAATGAAATCCCAGCAAAAGGTGGCACGTACCTGATCCAGAAAGCACCGTCCCACTAGTTCTGGGTATTCTACGTATTTCTCTAGTTCTCTCAAGAATATTCTATGAGGAAGAAGATTTTCTTAGAGCATATGTTAAAAAAGTGGCAGTAAATGTTCACATTTGTGCAATTTGTTTTGTAAACTTTCAGAAAACAGTTACAATCCTGTACTACAGAACTAAAACATGTAACTGAAAAAGGATATCAAGTTATATACAAATTTATACAAAACATTCTGACCAATTTTTTTAGCTTACTGTTGCTATAACTGAAATCAAATATAAGATTGGGCAGGGGAGTAAGACTTTTTTTTCTCCTGCGTTATGTATTCAGCAGCAGGATTCATACAGTTTGATTTGGGTTTTCCTTCCCAATGCTACCAAACACCACAAAGCAAACAAACCAAACCTCACCTCCCCAAACCAAAAAAGGCCCAGCCAAAAAAAAAAAAAAAATCTGTGGCAAAGCTTCCAGTCTAGTTTTGTCTGAATAAGAAACAGCTGTTTAATATGCTCAATTTCTCTTGAAAATACTTCTATTTTCTATCAATTTCAATATTATCCTGTGAAGAAATACTTCCCTAGCAGCAACAATTAAAACTTCAGAGGGAGGTCACTCAAGTATAAAATTAACCAGTCTTTGCTCATCTTTTATGCTTTTCCTCTTCTATGCAATATGAATTTTGATGTGCCAGATAGCCTAGTGGGACTCAATAAGGATCTTTTTGCAATTTAAATCAGATTAAAGAGTAAAGAATCCCATCAAATGCTACTTTCAGAACTGAATGCAAATCATCACACCTGTTGTGAAAGTGATAAATTTCTTCCATGTTCCCAAACAAGATATCCTTCTTATTTTGTAGTTCTGGTGAAATGAGATGAGCCATTAAGGGGTTGTCCATCTCCGCAGCATAACCCTGCAACACAGAAGAGGGGCATGCTGATTCTCTCCCTTGACTTACAGTACTTATCTTTCTCTGCCAAGGCAGTCTGCCTGCAGATTGACAGAGAGCAAAGAAAGAGCTCAGTATTAATCATGAAAAAAAGTATATAAATCCCATTTGTCCATCAGTCCAGTAAAACATAACTAAAATTGCAGTAATTATTCAAGTGTCTTTCTAAAGACTATAGGTAAGCAAGGATGAAACAGTTCACAATCATTTCCACCAAGGAATGGCTATGCATTCCATACTGTTTACAAATAATAGTTTGTATTTTTTCTGCTATGACTTTACACATCTGAGTTAAGTGACACAGTTCCAGTGCACACACAAACCTTCATGGTAGTCTTAGCTACAATCTGGCAGGGAACAATCTGACAGCAGTTATTTCTGCAGGTAACAGAAACCGTTAAGTTGCAAATTCTATCTTTAAGAAGGTATTTTCATTTGCTTTGGTACCAAAAGTCATAATTTTAGACCCTGATATCTTCCATTTGTCACATAAGGCCACATTCATTACCTTGCCCATTTATGTGGCACAGTTAAGGAAAAAAAGAACACACACGTGGCTTTAGTGCAGGGCTCTTCTCCTCTGATCCTGAGGTCACTAATCTGTGATCTTGCAAAACACTAAAAAAACCAAAACCAACCCCAAACCAACTGACAACTGCCTTTTCTTTCTTTTGTTTTGCTTTCTCCCCAACCCCAAAAACCCCAAACAAAATTCCATCAACTAATAAACCAGAAAAACTGCAAGAATGCTCCAGTACCTCTGTTGTAGGCAGATTTCTTAGTGTACAGACGTTGAAGAAAGATGATGCAACCCATTTTAGATTTTGGTTAGATTTTTTTCTCTTTTTCTGTGTGTGGGGGTATGTTTTGTTTTGGTTGGTTTGTCTGGGTTTTGTATGTGTGTTTTGGTGTTTTTTTTAAAAAAACAAAATTATCATAGACAAGGTGGCCACCGCATTAGCGACATTGATTCTGATAAACTGCACTGACAAATTAAATGAACCAAACAAACTGACAAATGAAATTAAAGGATAAGCAAAAGCGCACCTACAACTACAATTTTAAATTTCCAACTGATGTCCTGACTACAAAAAGTAAGAGAACTAGCTGGTAAAGTCAGCTAGGCTGAAGAATTCGTCTGGATGGGACAGTGGTGAGGGTTTTTTTTTAACATCACAAATATTCGTTTACAAATCTGGGTATTTTTTCTTCAAACACCACAAAAACATCCCAATGCTATAGGCAAAGATGCTGGAGCTCATAGATAGCTAACCATTGGTCCCCTTCCCATACCTCTCCCCCTTAGCAGGAAAATGCAGTCTGAAAGCGGGAGTGGAAGGAAGTTGTAGAGCCTTAAAAAAAAGTTATAGAAATCATCCTTCCAGTATCTGAAGGAAGCCTACAGGAGAGCAGGAGAGGGACTCTTTGTCAGGCAGTGTAGTGATAGGACAAGGGGTAATGGTTTTAAACTGGAAGAGGGGAGATTTAGATCGGATATTAGGAAAAAATTCTTTCCTGTGAGGGTGCTGAGGCACTGGAACAGGTTGCCCAGAGAAATTGTGGATGCCCCATCGCTGGAAGTATTTAAGGTCAGGCTTGATAGGGCTTTGAGCAACCTGGTCTAGTGTGAGGTGTCCCTGCCCATGGCAGGGGGGTTGGAACACGATGATCTTCAAGGTCAAACCATAACCAAACTATAACCAACTCTAACCATTCTATGATTCTATGATTTATATAAAACAGAGTTACAAGAAAAATAAATGGGAAAGAAGAACTGCAACCACCGTGGAGATGCAGTGAAGAGATGTACAAAGAGAACGATTAAATTCCACTTGAAGTAAAAGTGACGCTGAACATAGCAACAAAGCCAGCCTTGGCATAAAGTAGGGCTACAACACCCAGTTGAGGTAAAAATAAACTGGACAGGGCTCAGCACCCTGGAATTCTGGAAGAACAAAAGCATGAAATCCACCCATTGACAAAACGGTTTTGACAATTTTTTGTTTTGGTTTTTTTTTTTTGATTGGTTGGTTAGGGTTTTTTTTGTGTGTTTTTTTCCCCCCAACTTCAGGCTGATGCAGGAATTATTTTTAAAATTTAATATAAAAACCTGTCATGTTTTACTACTTATGCAGTACTTGTGTTTTAAGAAAGGAGAGGGAAAGCTACTCCATGTAGTCACATTGATCATTTAATCTCACTTTAAGAATACTTAAGGCTTTTCTTAGTCTTAACATTTGAAAGCTGTTCAAAAAAGCATCAAAGCCAATGGAAAAGGATTCAAATACAATACCTAAAAATAGACTAGACCGTTATTTTTCCCCAATAAAAAAATACTGGATTTCACATATTAAAGTAGGATGACTACAGTTATTAATGAAATGAAAACCATCAAGCTTGGATAAAGGCAGCTGCAGCCGTTTCCCAATAATCAATCTTGGGCACTACCTTGTTTTTTCTTCTATTGGAATCTTTGGCAGAGAGAAAACACATTGCAATCAGATATGACCTCATAAAAGGAGACACTGTCCATACAGAGGAGTATCAAGTTATTTTACAGGAAAAAATGGAAGACTGATAGAACAGTAGAAACAAAAGAATTGGAAGAATAGGCAGAACTAAGGATTAATAACTAGAATTACTCAAAATCTAGAAGACTGCCATTGAACCACAGCTCAGCAAGGATCTGATACAGAATTCCTGTTGGCAGTCCCACTCACTCAAGTTCAAGAGATGAATCCCAAACCACAAGGAGGCATAGAGAAGTGTGCCTGGCACAGTCAGAGTACTGGACAGTCTATCACATCGGCAGAAAACCAAGACAGCTTGGCCTACCAAGACAAAGGTTGCCCCATACTCTATGCGAAACAAGAGTAATACTAAAGGAACAGAACAATACTGCAACAACTCTCCAGTAGCAGCGGTGAGGACCAAAAATCCTCCAAGTCATGATTTTATGAATGGAACAGCACAGATAGCATTGCATACAGAAATAGAGAATAGAATGATCCTTAAGGTCCACTCCCAACCCACCTTGCTGTTTTAACCACAGAGTTGATGCAACCATCCTACTGTCAACAATACTTCCTAGCAATAGGACCAGGTCCAGAATATAAGTACTATGGGAAGCTGAGCACAAACTAGGTAAAAGCAAGACTGGAGTTCAAAGCCCTCACATTATATTCTTCCTCAAAGGTACTTAGAAATTATCACTCCAGATAATCACTCCAGACAGCTCCCATTTAGGAGCTTAATGTTACTGGCATGGACACCAAGAATACCCACCTGGCTCAATCCCAATTCATCCTGTAAAATACTTCAGCCTCTATTCTCTGCAACTTCATCATCTCCTACAGCCAAATTCAACTACAACAAAATGACACATCCGCGTCTGAAAACTTGACAAACTTGAGGAACAACACAGAATACCGCAACGCATTTCAACAAGCAACTCGGTGGTACTGTGATTGTGCCTCCAGAGCTGTGGAGCAAAGGGAACAACCTTTGTTTCCTTTACAGTTTTGAATGAAGATATTATTATTACAAGGCACTCTGCTGCCACAGTTGTACCCAAGTCATCTGGAAGATTAAAGATATGCAAAGAGGGATGCAAGAAACAAATTTTATCCTCTGATGAAAGAGTCTCTCAATGCAGATTCACATTCCCATGTGACACAAACTTTCCTGGAGTTGACTCAAGACTCTGAAACAAGCAGTAATTAATGATTATTAGAAATCTCACTATGCTCCATGTAAATAGTTAGGCATATCTTATTTTCTGCCCAATTTGTGGTTTCTAATACAAAATCCTAGTTCCGTAAATACATCTAGAAAAATACTCCATTTTCCTGCCTCTGTGAAAATATGATGAGAGAGTGATGCAATGATCACACTGCTTGACAGGACAAGCAGAGGCACTACAGTGGTAAGAAGCATAAAAGCGTAAGTGAAATGGAAGACAAAGAGATTCACTAACAGCTGCAATGAAATTTAATCTTTACCTCAAGAACACAGAGAAGTTCTTCCACATATGCTCGTTCAGTCTCTATAAGTTCATTAATTACATGCCTGTAGACAAAGAATGACAATTAAGGTAGGCATATTCTCCTATGCAAAGCAACAAGGCAACATCAACTTCATGCTTCTACTTTAGTTCAAACAAAAGAGCATTTTCCAGGTAATGGAAAATCTGATGTTTCAGGGATATTTCTGTCAACAGTTCATATATCCTTACTGCAAAGTACATATTTTTAAAATATTTGAAAGTTTTTGAAAGTGTGTTTAAACAGGAAAAAAGCCAAATCTAGCATTTTAAGTGCTGCAGTAATTGAGATGAAACAGTGAAATTTTTCATCGTTGTATATACAAGGTCTGTATTCAAAAGTTTTGCAGGAGCCGGAGTTAGAGCTGCTTAGGATTAGCAAATACAGACTTAAAGTTACACTGGTCATTTAAAATTAGAGGCATTTGAGGCACACTTTAAATATCACAATACTGCTTTAAGTTTAGTATCCCTAATAGTCAAGCAAGCATGCTTCCCTGAACTCCCTCCCCCACGTGATTTTGTACGATTGAACATGTGGCTGTCACAGTGAAAAGACAGTAGAAATATCCAGTTTACAGGCAGAAATGCAAGATCTGCTATACACATTGTAGGTGGTAGGTACTATTTTTGAATACGTGGTGCTTTTTAGTTTTTATATTTGTGACATTTACCAAAACAGGGACTAAGAAGTGTCAAATAAAAAGACAAAGTCTCCTGAAGAATAGAGACCAAAGCTTCCAAAAGATTTACAGGGGGCTTATTACTCAAAACTATGTAATCTCTGAAATGAAAATACGCAGTTATCTTGCCATAGCATTACCTTGCTGAAGCAAAGCTAGAGTCTGGTACTGTATTAACTATAAATAATGCTGCAGACAGACTGAAATATCTTTTGCTGTGTACAGAGCACAGCCAGTGTATTTCAAAAAGTACTGAGGCTTAATTCAGAGAAGCATACTTGTCTTACCAAATCCTCAGCCAAACTTGCTGGAATGAACTCAGAGAAAAATCCACTTTTTATCAAATGATACTTACTGCCGTAACACAGCTAGATTTTCTTCATCATCCATTGTAGATCCTCCTCTGCTTTGATGGAGTTCAGTCATTTCACTCTAAAGCAGGAAACAAAAAACCAAAAAAAAAAAAATCATCACTGATGAGGGAAAAATCACTTTAAAATATGGAGCTTTGCACTCAGTTCTACTTGCATGCTTTTTCACAGGAAAGACTCCATTAGAACTGAAAGTAGTTTGCAAGAATACTGCAAAAAAAAATAATCCAGGTCAACCTGAAGGTCTTGAAGCACAGAAGAACATTTACACACAGGGAGTTGTCTATGAAAGGCCAGCTTAGAGAAGACCACAGTTTAAGACCCCTTTCCAAGGAGACAAAATCAGAGCACCAGCATAATCTTGGAGGCAATGCTGGCCTTAGTCTTTATTCCAAGCTAAAAATGAAGTGCTGAGCTAACTTTCTGGTAATGTCCTAACTTGACACAGAAGTTCTCTCTTAGAACTTCTACTGTAATGGCTGACCTAATTGCAGTTTGCTGGGAAAAAAAAAAAAAAAGATAAATTCTTTTAGTCTCACCTTGAACCAACCCTTTTTGCCAACTGTTGTCCCCACTAGTCATGTGGTCCTGCCTTCCTCCTTGCATTGTCTCTTGCTGAACCTTCACCGAGTCGATTCAACTCTCTAACCCAGTGGGAAATTCCTTGTTTCTGTCTCTGCCGTCAGGTTACTTTCCTTGCTGGAGGCGGGGCAGGAAGACCATCCCCACTTGGGAACGGCAACGCATTAGGTCAGGTGAAGCTGTCTTGGAGCCAAAGACAACTACCTCTTCACTTTCACCAGTTTTAAGAGTAGCCAATTACTACTGGCAAATAATAAATGTTTCCTGTTCATAGATTTTATATTTTGCTGCCCCTAACATTTTTCTTAATATAGGCAATTATTTACTTTACCTTCCCTCATACTCAGGCCAGTGACAAAGCAGCCTCTATTTAAACCACATAACTGTTTCACCAGAGTTACTTCGATAGAGGCAACACCATCATTTTCTCAGTGGAATTGCTTCATTCTTCTTGAAATTCCTGAATATTCCATTGCATTATGACTTTCTTAAGCAGTGCATGCACGAAAAGCCCAAAGTGAAAACATTACCTTTCCTCTCCTGTAGTTTACCCTCCGAAGTGCACTGCTTTCTGAGTTGGATACATATTCTCTTTGAAGACCTAAGCACATAAACCAGAATCAAAAGCAGTTAGAACTTGAGCAGATCTGACACAAGTTAGACACAGATCTAACCACAAATTACAGCTGAAAGTTTCTTTAAGTTTCTCAGCATAGTGCAAAAATTTATTTAAAGGCTGCTACAGTTACTTACCTGGTGAGGAACAAGGAGATTTTACAAAGGCTTCAGGTCTTGGTGCAACTGGCTGAACAGGACGTGTCTGCTTAGCTGCCAGTTTCTTAAGACTTATTTGTCTCTTTTGAAACATTTCTTCCATACTTTCTTGCTTATGGAAAACCTTTTGCACATGCTCCTAACATTGCCACAGAAATAAAATATACAAAAAAAAATCCCCATCAGAGACCTATCAACAAGCTACACTGCCATTTACAGCACACCGATTTAAAATTGTGATTGCTTTTATACCTCACATAAAAATATTACCCTAATTTTCACTCCTAACAAGGTATAATTTACAGTTATTTAATACACTTAAAAATTGGAACATCACTTCATAAAACATTGTGTGCTTGCTATAGAAGAGGCAGTGGGGTTCAGGTTTCCATTTAAAAAAAATATATATATATAAATAGGGAAAAGTTTTTTTGACAGTGTCTAATGGTTTTGTTACACGAAATGATCAACCAAGAGGAAAAGGGACACATTTTTAAGTTCTTAAAAAAAAAACAAAACCCCAGAAAACCTCACATACTTACTTTGGAGAATTTTTTTTTTAGAAGCGATCCTACAATCTGAGGGATTGAAGTAGTTATTAATAGACTCTGAAGCCCTTGTTCATATCTAAAGATATGACAGGACTAGCTCCTGGGGTAGGAAAATGTGTTGGCTTTCTAATTTCCAGGTGTTACTCCTAGTACTGACTATTTAGCTTTATCAATGGCATGCAAGAGAGCAATTAAATTAGAATTAACAAACGGACACACAGATACACATAAACATCTTGCGGTACCTTTAGGTCCTCATTGAGGATGTGTGCATACTCTCTGTAAATTTTACTCAACTCCTTGATTTTATTGCCTGCACCAGTGTCCAGGAATTTCTCGATCTCCTGTAATGCTGATTCGGCACCATCCTGAGACTGACACTTATCTACTGGCTGTGAAGCCAACAGATAAATTCCTTCATCACACCACTTCATAGACTAGAAATAGACAAAAGAACAGGCTCAGAATTTACCAATGTCAGCATCAAATGCTAAAATATCTACAACATTTCATACCTCTACTTGTAATGGATTCAGCTACTTAAGTAGAAAACTTCCAGCACACCTAGATATTTTTACCTGCTGTTATGACAACTGGTCAACTGAAGTTTTAGCAAACAAGATAGGAAACAGACCTGTTTCATACAAAATTTACCTTTTCTAGTAAGTCATGCAGTTCCAGAGATTTGTTAAGAAGATTTCTCCTCCGTTCCGTCTCAGCAGCGAAGGCATCACAGAGATGATGAAGTTCACTGCATTTTGGAATAATTGAGTCCACAGCATAATGATTGCTTTGAATAAAAGCATCACCCTCTGAGGCTAACATTCTGGCTTTTGCTATAGTTTCCTAAGAAAGCAAGCATTGATTTAGATATATCTTTCCTTGGATCAACATAAATGAAAAACATTTAAAATTATATAATTTGTTCTTACATGGTTAAATACACGTTGATACAGAATACATATTTAGTTAACAGCTGCCTTGCTTAATAAATCAACATGATTTCTTGTCTTCTCAGATGCTCAATAATTTTTATGCCGCCTCCTTTATTGTATTGTACTACTTCAGAAACATTAATGAGATTAATCCTACAGTCTCTGTGAGGGAACCACTATCAGTCCTTCTTTACCTTAGTTACTCAGCAGTATGTTTTTGTGCCTATGTATGCAATTTGGAATAGTTTGCTGGGATGAACCCAAATCTGAACCCAAATCTGAACCCATTTCAGTCTCAAGTGCAATGACCTCGCTTATAGAACTATATATTCTTACTGTGAAGCAAAGATCATAAGGTTTTATTTTTACATTCTTCAGAGCATATGTTTCTGTTGGTCATCTTTTAACATATTGTACGTTCAATACGCAGCCTTCTCATTTCTGAGATTTAACAAAATAAGTGGCTTTAATAGCAATGGCAGCGGACTCTTGATCACTAAGTGCAGAACTTGACTATGCAGACAGTTCATGCAATTCTTCTGTGAACTGATCGCACCGAATTTGTGAGTGGCCACTCTGCTCTTTATTGCAGGATGTTGGAGAATTGGACAACTTCAATGGATAAAGACTTCATTTCAGATTCCTTCTGCATGTTACTTGAGACTAATTCTGCCCTGTTACCAGCTTAAGTTCTGCTCATAAGATATACTCAATAACTCAGTACTGTTCCCCTCCACAGATGCATTGTCATACTAGAAATTAAGGGGACTTGCAGAGCTCTTACACGTGATTTTTCTTCAAAGTTGGCAAGGTCTTTCAAAATGTGCTCCACGTGCGAACAGCTGTTTCCCACATCTGTGAAAGCAGACAGTCTCTCAGACACAATATCCAAAGCTGCTTTGACCTGAAACGAGACACAGCTATGTATCCATTGAGTTGATTCCACATCTCTGGAGACCCATCAGTTAAATAGCTGATAGCCACTATTTCCAGTCAGGTGACTCACATTATGGGGTTACTGGGGCACAGAGACAAATCATGTTTTTCCCAGCCTACCTTTACCCCCAATTCAAAATGAAAACAAATACAAAGAAAATGCAGTGAAGTAATCCTGTTTCCTGATACTCAGGGGAAAAAAAAAATACAGTAAACCTCAGGAAACATTTATGGTCTTGCTTTTACCAGATGACAATAATACAAAGCAACTTCAACACAAAAAGCAACAAGTGAGGGAGATGTCCTCACCCCAAGAACTGGTTGAGATATAGACATACAGAGAAAGAGAAACATGCACTTGCAAGAGGGTTTCTGAGCATTGCTCCCATGAAGAGATGGGAGCCGTGGTCTGAAATCAGCTACGCCAGTGTAAAGTGACTGTAGGTGCCATCAAGCATACAAGTTGAACTAACATGAGATCAGTAACTGGCTGTAAAAATTTTATTTGAGCCTCCACCCAGTTTCTAACAGTGTGGTTGCAACTTCCCACCCACAGTGCTGGAGACTGTTTTATAAAATTTCAGCCAGAAAGCTTAGGCAAGTCTTGGTTCCACAAAAGGGCCCATTGGCAAGATGAAAGGTTCGCAGCAAGCATATTATGCTTCTGTGGTGGTGAACAGGTTTCAAAGGAGTTTTTGAAAGCTTATACACTGCTGGGCCTGTGGAAAAAAAAAATTGTAAGACTGCAGAAGAGAAGCTATTATATCTCCATTGAGAAGAATTTAGGGCAGTAACGATAGCAGGATGTCAAGAAAGGTCACGTACAAGAAATAGGTTGGAGAAAGCTTTCAAGAACATACAAGCCCTGCAAAAACAAGAGGTAGAAGTATTTTCTTCTGAATAATTTCTATATTATCAAATATTGACTGCCACCAAGAAGTTCCCACCTCTCTAAAATTCTGTTCAAAACTCCGAAGATGCAGACACTGCTCAAGTTTTTGCTGGTGCTTAATCCAAAACTCATCAAAGGCAGTCTCCGTTTCATGTAATTGAGCCAGAAGCCTTTAACAAAAAACACCACAGCAAAAAAAATACTGTAAGAATGATGAGTGCAACCTTCAAGGAACAATACAATCTCCGACAGTATACAAAAAACCTCCCCAAAGCAACATTTTCCAGAAAAAATAAACTGGGTACAGGAAACTTTTTTGAGTATCCCACAGAATGGGTTCCTAGAATAACATTGATGTAAAACTGAAACCCAACACAAACATTAAGTACTGAAAATTTGGCAAGTGCAGATTTGAAGCTAGCTGCTGCGCATACTATTTCTCAGCTCTGGCCTGGTGACATGGGGCTAGCAAACATAAATAAAACATGTAAATGTGTGTGGGCTAGGACCTAGAGAAACCCATGCTTTGGGCTATAAGGAAAAATGAAGGCAAAAATTCACAGTGCTGTGACCAGCCAGCTGCCCTTATGTTTAATGCGTTGGAGTAAAGCTCATCCTAAACTTAAAGGTCACCGCTTCTCTTCTGAGCGGAATTACTACTTAAATATCACAGGCAAGTGTGCAGCAATACCACAATGAAAAGAATCTTCTTCAATTACAATACTGGCCAATACCTCAAGGCTTTTACTTTTCAACTTATCTTCCAGTATTACATTGGACAGCATGGTATGTTATGGACTTTGATCTTTACAGTGTGCTCTGCTGTACTTCAGCTGCATCCAAGGAAGGCCATACATCTCAATTTTAATGAATTTTTGTCTTTAATAGCACGAAACCAAACCCTGGATTTACAAGTTAAAACTGATGACAAAAAAAGGCAGGGACACACACAAAGTTTGTTCCAACTTCCGTCAGATATTGTATTGAGTGGGAACATTTTGGATAAATTAGCAATCTCCACCCCGACTGTCCTTTGGAGAGCTGATAGCAACAGCAACCAAGAAAACTGACTTCTGCCAAGCCTTGTGGATCGCAATGGACAGTTTATTTGGAAAGAGAAGCCAGGCTGAATGTAACAGAAAAATGGAATGACAGACAAAAAAAGAATGCAGAATACTGCCTGGGGGAAATGAGTTATGCTTTACATCTGTGCTATGGTGATATAATTTCTTCAAAATTGGCAGTAATTTAAGGGGGAGGGGGTGGGGAATAAAGGAAAACATCTATTACTTATATGCTCAAAGGAAACATACAGGAAATTTGTGCATAGATACTTCAAGAGTTGTGTACTCCCCGGTAGCCCTTTAAAGGCTAATAACAACAACGGTAAGATATCAACAACGTTAGAAGCTTCTTCAGGCATGTTTAAATAAAAAGAAGCCTCTCATTTCAATTCAAAATGACTTAATAGAAGTGGACAAATCTGCTGAAATGAAGGGATGTAATCAATGCTGTCTTTCCCTCCTGCTTTCTCTACAGCTGTGAAATTTCTTTGGATTGGAAAGCACAAATATTCTTTAAACTAAGGAAAAGCTGCCCAACTATAGAGTCTAAATCTAACAAAAAGGAAGAAAAAGAGTAGCATTACTTTTTTGGTACTGGAACTCAAACGACATCCCCTATTTTCTCATATCCAGGTGACCCAGTAATGAACATCAGGGGATTACTTTGCCCAGGACAAATCTGAGAACAGAGGACCTGTTTCTGGAAGTACCTTTTGAATATTCACATTATAACATTTGCTTATTTCCTAAGCATGCATATGGAATTAAGTAAAAGAGCCGGGGAGAGGTCGAAAAACCCAGAAAAGCAGCATGTTCAGTATTTCGCTCCTCTCACCTTTCTACCGTTGTTTGATTGTCTAGCTGATCTTGATTCAGTTTGTATTCGGGATTCTCAGTAACTGGTTTTGTAATACTTCCAAGGATATCATCCCCCTGTTCTACTGCTAACCTGATATCCTCCTACAAAACAAAACAAAAACCCCACACACTGTAGTTGTCTGTTGTTGGTTTTATTTTAAGCAGACTTCAGAAGGCGGCAAACTGGAAAAGTAGTTTTAATAGCAATTGAACAAGCATAGCTTGATTAAAAGTGGCGTTTCACAACAAAAACGCACAGTAAATGCTAAATGACAGCTTTTTCTACATTTACCATCTTAAGATCCCAGTGTAACCGAGTTGAACTTCCATGACAGATTGCCTTCTACTGTCTCCTTTGGCTACAAACATCTCAAACGTTTTAGATGTATAGTTTTGAAACTCCCAAATAGTCTTCATTTAAGCCAATTTGAAAGAACATTTGCCCATTGTTCAAAAGGTTATATATTTTCATATGCATTCAAATACAATACATTTCTTGTTGCAAACAAAACTACGAATTAAACATACCACTAGTTAGAAAGAAATTTGTTTCCACATACAAACCACGACGTATTTGTACATAAGTAAACTTAGCTACAAGAAATGTCATTTTTGAATGCAAAAAGGATTTTTAACAAACCAAAGCAAAACTAGTTCAGTAAGATTTAAATATTTTGTGTTATTATTGTCTGTTAACATCTTCCAGATTTTCTATTAACATTACTACCTATAAATTAAAAACACAGTTTAACTAGAAGACAGCGTCTTTACAAAGATCACATACCTTCATTTTGTCCTTCTTCTCTGTGTGTGTTGCAAGAAGGGAGCTAGTTGATTGCACATCATTTGGTAGTTCTGTTTCAGCCAGCTCAGTCCCAAAGGACTGAAGAATCTGAGCCGTTTGCTTAACCTTTTGGGCAAAACCTTCTATAGCCTTTTGGAATAAAAACCATTAATGATGTTTCATGCTCACCACATGCATATATACAAACAGACACACAAAATAGAACTCACAAAACAAACCCAAGCAGATGAATTACGAGACTGAAAAAATGCTCAAAATATAATTTTGCAAGCAACAGATACCGTCACCATTAATTCCTTAATTGTATGTTTTTCCTAGGCTCGTAACACGTATATCTTCCTCATTTTTATAATCTGGAGTTATTCTACACCTTGAGCGTTTTCTTCCTCGTAGCAAAACCAATAACCCTCAACATAATAATACACTGTAGCTCTTTTGCTCCAACTGTTCAGAAAACCACTCCCAAATTATTAGTCATATTTTTTTCTTTATGATGACTAAGTACCATTGGGAACATCTTCTCACTCCGAGTGAACTTGCATCACTTGGAGTCTGTTTTATAAATGACAGGCTATAAACCAGAAGGGTTTAAGCTGAAAAATTAAAAGAAAAACTAAGACTTACAGTGCGACGGGACAGCCATCTGTTATGGCAGTAATCCAGGGTGCCACCAAGATCTTCTGTTAATTGTGTTTTATCAATGTAACCCTGTAGTTCTGATACTGAGCCCAGCATTATGATCTATAGCAGCAATTAAAAGAAAAAAAAAAGGAAAATACAAACAGTGGCGAGAAGTCCCTCAGTTAAGGATTCTAAACCCCATCCTTCAGCCTCTGATAGAGAAATTTCAGTTCAATACAGAAGTGATGGAACTATTTCCTTTGAGTATAGAATAAACAAACAACAGTTGTTTCAGCTGAAGATGATGTAAATTTAAATAACAGTAAATGAATACGAGCACCGTGCTTAACAGCACATATTAAAATAAAGCTTATGAATTATACAACGTGAATGACTGCATCAGGGTTTTTTAATCTTATTAAACCATACATGGCTATTTTCTAAGAGGAGCCTTTAATGCAAGATTTAAGAACTACCTTTAAGCGTGGGGTTTTTGTTAAGTTTTTTTCCTTTTTGGTCCTTGCTGGATAGATTAAGCACTGTAACAGATCCTCGATAAAGAAGTGTAAATAAAAAGATTACTTACAGGTACTTTCATTTTAAGCTCATCTTTGTTGAACTTGAAAGCAATGTCTGAGAGAGCTCGATTAAAAAATCCTGTTGGGCGCAAAACAAGGACTAGCTGCAGGTTTCCTGGGAAAGATGCCTGCAAAACAAATTTAGTCTGTTGCTTTCTGGGTCTCGGGTCCAGAAAATAATTTTTGAACAAGAAGAAGCTTCTGTTGTACCACAAACTAACCCTATCAAAGACCTCCCATAATGGGGTGACCAATTATAAACCTAGCAAGACTTGCACAGAGAGCTTCATTCACAGAGACGTTTACTCATTCTTGAGAACAGGGTCTATTCTGGAATCAAGTTTTTCAGGACTGGCTTGTACTGCTCTTCAGCTAAGATTACATCCTTGCCAAGGAGGCTAACGAACAAAGAGCAAGGGCTCAGTACCTTTCCAGCAGCAGTACTTTCACAGTTACCTTATCTTCTCTTGAATAGAAGGTGCCAAGAGAAACCTCCATCACTGTCTGAACACCTAACAACACATTTCAACTTTTTGCATGTTATCATGCCAGTTGCCTACGTAAACTTTTGCCACTGAGACAGAATTTCTCAGGCAGTAGCTTACAAATTTTTGCAGAGAAAAATAAAAATCAGAGGCAGTAACTCTCAGCTGGGTTTTTTTCCTCATCTTCCAACGAGTAGTCTGATGGATCTTTCCCAGTTCTAAAAGTGATAGTGGGACAACAGAAGAGATAAGAAGGGAAGCAAGTATATAACATTAAATTACTTTAAAAAAAAAAAAAATCAACCTCAGCTGAGGCAGAGGCTTGCATACTTGGCATTTAGCCATTTGTGAAATCATGCAAGTCTTCCCCCCCTATTCAGTGTTTCCACTGCAGGGAGGCAGTGAAGCTCAGTAAAGAAATGATCATTATAATGATCAAGTATGCAATTTTCTTCATTATACTGTTGGAAATTATGTCACATTTCCAGCAAATTTAATTACTACAAAAAAAAAGCTAACCAAAAATAAACACTGACTGAAGGAGCTGTTATGCTATGTTCTGTTTCCATGCCTAGTGAAACTGTTAGTATCTGCAAGGTCGGAGAGTGGTTTAATATGAAGGCTTCCAAGTGCTACAGGTACTTAGTATTGGAAATGACACACTTTTTAAAAAGAAAAAACTGGTTAAAAACCTCTCTGGAAGACTTCATGAATTCATTGCAGTTCCCCAGATATTTAATGTACAACTAAGATTTCCAGCTGATTGAGGAACCTTTAAAAAACTTGAGCTTCACAATCTGTCTCCATTTCAGTGATGCTCAATTTTTCTAGGAAGCACAGTGGTTCAGTCCTAGAGCCTGCCCAAGAGGTGGGTACAGAACCCAGGTAATTCTGAGTGCCCACACAACCTCCTCATCCTTGCACTGTAATCAGTCTTTCCATGTACTTAAAAGTAGTAAATCCACAGTTATCAAACAGAGAAAAAGGCTTTTACAGAAAATTCAGAAGAAAAAAAAATATTTTAAACCATCTTTTCTGAGCTATTCAGGCACAAATTTGTTTAAGAAACTTATTTAACTCATTATGAAATACTTGGCTAAGAATAGACAAAAGATTTTTATTTTTTTTTAATTCAAGTCTCCCTAATAACATCTTAGAATGGTAGCTACGCAATCTATTAATTTAGACATGTGTCAATTTATTTTGTGCCTGTAGCTGCAGGGTACGGACTCTGACACAGCTACTGAAAATAAAAATCAACTTCCAAAATATGAAATGTATTCGATGGCAATGCCAACATTTCAGAATAAAAAGCTCCAAGAAGAAATACCTTTTAGATAACACATTTTGAAAAAATAACAGGTCTTCATGTAAGATACCAGTCCCAGTACACGTGACATTGAGACATACTGTCTTCAATAGGGCATGCATGTTACCCACTTAGCTTTACCCAGAATACTGGGAAATGCCTGGCCTGATTGCTTTAATTTGAGTAGATACATTAGAAACACATAAAGGCATGAAATGATTAGGCATAAAAGACACTGAACAGTAAAAATATATTTTCAGTTACATGTATGAGTAAAATTTCTTCATTCTAACTCTAAATTATCATTTTTACACTTTGTGACTGTAGTCTAGATTTTCACTCTGGAGTTTTAGACAAAATATCTTGAGAAGAACCTGGGATCCTGGTGGACAGCATGGCAAACATGAGTCAGCAGCCTCCTGCTGCAACAACCAAGACAAATTGGTCCTAGGCTGCACCTGCAAGGGCACGACTAGCAGAGATAGAGGCTCAACCATCCCACTCAGCATTTGTCTAGTTGCAGCTGGTGTACTGTGTCCTGTCCTGGTCCCAACAATTCAAGAAAGATGTGGGCAGACTGGAAGGTCCAAAGGAGGACCACAAAGACGATAAAAGGGCTGGAGATCCTGCCCTACAAGGACAGACTGAAGAAGTTACATCTGTTCTCCAAGGAGAAAGCTCAGGGGGTACCTTATCCCAGTATTTCAGCCACCACTTACAAGGGTGCTTACAAAGAGGAGAAAGGTTCTTTCTTAATGAGGAAACAGGTGGAAAAGACATGGGGCATCAAGTACAGGTTGCACCAGGAGAGGTTTCATGTCTATATAAGAAATTATTTAACAGTGAGAACAGACATTCTTCTGAAAACCTTACCAGGGTTGAGTTAGAGCGCTCACAGATGAAGGTTTTCAAGATGCAATCAGACAGGGTGCTAGATAGTCTTATGAAGGCTCCCTTACCTCATGAAAAGTAGGGACAGATGATCTGGCCACTAACATAAGAGGCAGCAAAAAAAGTTTTTATGAATACATCAACAAAAAGAGAACCAGGGACAATCCCCATTCCTTACTGGATGAGGGATGGCGGTGGGGAAAGATTGCAACCGAGGACAAGGAGAAGGCTGAGATATTTAATTCCTTCTTTGCCTCCACCTTCAACAGTCAGACCAGCTACCCACAGGGTGTTCAGCCTCCTGAACTGGAAGATAAGGATGGAAAACAGAACAACCCCTCCATAATCCAGGAGGAAGTAGTTAACGATCTGCTTCACTGCCTCGACACATATAAGTCTATGGGGCCAGATAGGATTCACCCAGGAATACTCAGGGAGCTGGCAGGAGAGCTCATCAAACCTCCCTCCATCATTTATCAACAATCCTGGTCAACAGGGTAGCTGCCCAATGACTGGAGTGGGGCTAACATGATGCTCATCTACAAGAAGGGCTGGAAGGAGGATTCAGAGAACCAGAGGCCTGTCAGCCTGACCTTGGTACCAGGAAAGATCATAGAAAGTATCAACTTGAGTGAGCTCTCACAGCAAGTGCAGGGCAGCCAAGGGATCAGGGCCAGCCAGCATTGGTCAAGTAGGACTTCCTTTTCATAAACCCATCTCATCTCTTTCTATGACCATGTGACCCCTGCCCCCCTCCCAGCCTTCTGGATGGGGTGAAGGCTGTGGATGTTATCCACCTGGACTTTGGTAAATCCTTTGACACCGTCTCCCACAGCATTCTCCTGGAGAAGCTGGTGAA
The DNA here is from genome assembly GCA_013398155.1 of Pedionomus torquatus. Lineage (NCBI taxonomy): Eukaryota > Metazoa > Chordata > Aves > Charadriiformes > Pedionomidae > Pedionomus > Pedionomus torquatus. The sequence goes on along the minus strand of VZRU01017230.1, from coordinate 249,819 downwards.
TCATGGCACAGTCAAGCATACTCCACACTGGTTAAGGAACTGGCTGGATGGCCATGCCCAGAGAGTTGTGATTAATGGGATGAAATCTTGTTGGTGTGTCATGGGCAGCCAATCACCACTGGTGTCCCTCTGGGCTCAGTTTTGGGGCCAGTCTTGTTTAATATATCTTTATCGATGATCTGGATGAGGGCACTGAGTGCACCTTCTGTAAGTTTGCAGATGATACCAAACTAGGTGGAGTGTCAATCTGCTTGAGGGTAAGAAGGCTCTGCAGATGGACCTGAACAGACTGGATCAATATGGCCGAGGCTAAAGGTATGAAGTTCAATAAGGCCAAGTGTCAGGTCCTGCATTTCAGTCACAACAGCCCCAAGCAACACTACAGGCTTGGGGAAGAGTGGCTGGAAAGCTGCCCAGCAGGAAAGGACCTGGGGGTGTTGGTGGACAGCCAGTTTAACATGACCCAGCAGTGTGCCCAGGTGGTCAAGATCGGCAACAGCATCCTGGCCTGTATCAGGAATAGCATGGGCAGCAGTAAGGAAGTGATGGATTTGGCACTGGTGAGGCCTCATCTCAAGAACTGTGTTCAGTTCCAGGCTCCTCATCACAAGACAGACATGATTGGACTAAATCTTAAAGGTCCCATCCAACCTAGACAATTTTATGATTCTATGATCTTTTGAGGTCCCTCTCAACACTCCTAGGGAGATGACTGTTCCACTCTGCACTGCACTGGTATGGCCCCACCTCAAGCACTGTGTGAGGTTCTGGGTGCCTCAGTATAAAGAGGACATCAAACTATTAGAGCATGTCCAGAGGAAGGCAACCAAAATGGTGAAAAGCCTCACAAGCAAGACCTATGAAGAGCAGCTGAGGTCACATGGTTAGTTCAGTCTGGAGAAGAGAAGGCTAAGGGGTGACCCAATCGTAGTCTACAACTCCCTCCAAGTGGGCAGCAAAGGGGGAGATGATGATCTCTTTCTGGTGACCAGAGATAGGATACGGAGAAATGGAATGAAGCTGCATCAGGGAAAGTTCAGATCATTAGCTCTTCACAGACAGAGCGGCTGATCACTGGAAGAGAGACCCCAGAGCAGTGGTCACAGCATCAAGCCTGTCAGAGTTCAAGAAACATCTGGGATGACTCTCTTAACAATATGATTTAGTTTTAGGTTGACCTATAAGGAGCAGGGAGTTGGTCCCTTCCAACTCAAGACATTCTATGATTCTACAAACCCAGGGTGTTATTCTATGATAGACTACTACTGAAGCAAACAGTAGTAGCCAAATGCAATGCAATAGTAATTTTTCCAAAACTGTATTAGCTGTTATGAGATACAGAGCTTAATGGCATGACCAAGTTACTTAGGGGTCTCTCATTAATATTCAATTCAACGAAAACAGATAAAGAATATACGTTACAATGTTTCACCATCCCAGTGTGTCTACCCGAAAACATGCTGTTGAAATCACTAGTCTTGTGCCGTTTAAATAAAGTCTCATTCAACAGATTTGCCAGAAGTTCTCAACCTCTCAGCAAAAGCTCAAATTCTAGACTGCTACCTATAACGCTGTTCTTGCCTCCACTAGACCATCTTTAATGCTTCTCAGGTTTTTTCTTTGTTGATCATCTCCCTCAAAACCACACACACACAAAACCCAAACAAACCACTCAACAGTCAAGAAATGATACCTCCTTTGATTGTCATTGTTAGGAGTGAAATCTGCAAATTGATCTTTGTGAAACAACAAAACAAAACAAAAAAAGGGAGGATACAGTGCACTGGACAATGCAGTCCAAAAGAAAAGGCATGAAAACCTGCATGCAATACATCCTTGGTCAAAGGTGGCAAATCTGGAAACAAACTTCACTAGGAAGTTGGATAGAACCCAACTCTTGCCACACTTAGAAAGGGCTGGAAAGCTTTATGACTGGGTAAAACTTTCTCACCACAACCTGAGTGACCACCATACCAACCGCTTCCTCAAGAGCAGTTGCCCACACATGTTATTCCCTATGCAGCAAGTTTAAAGAAACTTATTTTCTCTGGACTGTCAGTGAAGCTGATAAATGGCTATGGTGGAACTCATCACGATGTTGGAGTACAGTCTTCTGTTTGTCTAAAACAACAAAACAAAACAAAAAAAGAAGGAGAATTGCTACAGTAAGCAATGCTGGACCAGTTCCAGCTTTTCCAGTTTCTCTGAGCTTATATCTTCACTACCCAATTGTTACTATTTTCCTAACCTTTTTCTTTATAAAACACTGGCCACTTGCAGACACCACAATATGATGCAAGAGACACTGTTTAGACAAATTTGGACTTTGTCAACCAGTCAACTTCACCTTGAACAAGACAAAACAACAAAATCTGTCCCAGTCCAGCAGCATACTTGTTCAAAGCCATTGTATGTAAGCAGGCAGAGCAAACAATGACTTCTCAACAGTGCTGTGCCAAGTGTTAAGCACAAAAATACATATTCATGTGTGCTTAGTAGTGTCATAAAATAAAGCGCCCTCAAGGACTGTTTTAGTGAAGTCACTGAACATCATTGTGACTTGAAGAAGCGTTTGTGTGCCTGAAAACTGTTTTTTCCAAAAGTGTCTTTTTTTAAATTAGAATAATTAATATTGACTGCTCCCCAAACATACTGTCCCAAATATTGTGCTTCCACTCATTTAACGACTATGCAAAACAGACTAGTGAGGAAAGAAACACTAATTATCATAGAAGATACAGAAAATATGACAAAGTAAGCCCTTATCCTATTCTAGCCCAACCCCACGTATTCCTTCATCTCACTTGCATTGGCACTGGCCCTTACTTGATTCTTCATAACACTCCTGGAATTAGTTTTCTATCTGCTTATCTCCTTCACTTTCCCATCCAGTTAAGCCAGTGCTGATTCCAAAGATACAGAAAAAGATGTAGATGTGCTATTATCTTAGAATTATCTTACATGGCTATTATCTTAGAAATAAATCTCACCAAACCAGGAATTTATATACAGCACAGCCCTTAAATGAGCTTTCCAATACACTCAGATCTTTGCTGACCTATGAATACCTCAAACCTGGAACAGGGAAGAACTTTCACCGGCTGGGCAAAACAAGAGCTAGCTAAACTCCTCCAGGAAATCAGTTAATAACTACTCAGGAACAGGTTGAGCTGCCTGCTTTCAGGTCTCCACTTCTGTCCTGGTTTGAAGTAAAATGAACCAATTTTCTGTTTTACAATTTTACTTTCTTAGCTGGGCCTCTTCTAGCTAACTAAACTCTGGAATTAACAGCACATTGTTCAGAACTGTTTCGTCTTGCAGTGATAAGACCTGATTATACCAAGGGATGGTATTCATAGAGGTCCTTGCTTATACTTATTGCTAGAACAACCAAAATCAGGTAATTTTCGTCATTTGTCCTGTTGGAGGGTCGGAAGCAGAAAAGCATAAAGGGGTCCCACCTGCAAGGAGAAGCAAACAGGACAGGTGACCCAAAACTGACCAACGGGGTAATTCCATCCCACCTGCATCATGCCCTGTATAAAAGCTGAGGGATCAAAGGGTCAACTCTCCTTCTTCGATGGCCAACGTCCAAGGAGGACCCTGCCTGTTCGTCTGCCTTTGATCCCGATCCGAGCGTTCCTGACTTCAGATCTGGAATCCAGCTCCTGTCGATCACCAAGTCCAGTTTGGGACTTTTCCTGAAGCCTGCTGGTGATGTGATCGTCATGCTGGGAGCTTGATATGGTTTTGTATCTACTGTACACTTCTTTTTTCTGAATTTTGTATTTATTATATTATTTATATTTTCATTAAAGTAGTTCAGTTTTTTTTTTTCTAAACTCTTGAATCTCTTTAATTTCTTCCTCTCTTCCCTTTTTCCCAAAGGGGGGAGGGAGGGGACAGCTGTCAACGTGTTTTTGGTAAATTTGGCTGAAACCAAGACAGATTTATTGGCACCCAATGTGGGGCTCAACTGTGGTAGGGATGGGGAGCTTTCCATTGCATGCTCCAGGCTTCCAGAAATGGGGAATCTACTGAACCCAAGTGGGTTTTGGGCAAAATTTAAAATTCTTAGTTACATATAATCTTAATTATCACTTAATTATCACTTTCCTTCACAGAATATTAATGATAGAGAATTTCAGAGTCAGCACTGATGCCTACGTGGCTGCTAACATGGGGGCATAAGGAGAGGCAGACCATCTCATAAATGAAGATGAGACGATAACGAATGGCTGGCAAGGAATGGCAAAACCTGAGCAGGAAACAACCCCTCACTTAGGGATGGTGGCAGCTTATTTGCAGGGAAGGAAGGACTGTTGCCCCCATAGACAGGTACTGAGATTCTTTCTATTTTCAGTTTTTGCTATGTAACGTGGCCTTGCTATGTTGGTGCCAGTGGGGAGCTATTTAAGTCATTCAACTATTTTACCTGCCCCAATCAGTCAGAGCAGCAATCCCCACACACTCACACTTGCCTGACAGCAACTGTAAACAGCAGCTAAGTGCTACAGACTATTGAGCAGACAGCATTTCCAAAGGAGGGCTAAGTCCCATTAAATCACATACTTTACAATAGCCACAATATTCACTGTGACAGGTTGCAGCGCTGCCAGGCTGCTGCTCCCTGAAGAAGCAGCGTAGAAGCAGAACGATGGCTGGGCTCTACAAACAGAAGCCAGTCGCTACAGATTTCAGCAGTGAATACCCAGAGGTGAGCTTTGGGAAACAAAACCTCAAAAGCATTGGTTTTCTATCTCGGGCTTCCTCCTAGGGCTTATTTAGTACACAAAGGAATTATGCTGATAGATTTGTATACCTTTTAGACAGGGATGCTCTTCAAGTTGCAGGCTGCTGTTCAGTCTCACAGAGCAAATTCACTCGACTTTTGTACTCCTCCACAGCAGAGGAAAGCCACACTGATAAACAGCAAACCTACAAACCCTTTTCTTCTGCTTCCCAAGTAAACAGACAGCTTTCACAACTATCTGAACCATGCAAGCCATCAAAGGGCTAATGCTTTACTCAGTTTTAGTAGTTCTGTCTTAAAATACTTGGCACACCACTATTAGTCATTTTGTGAAGAACTTCAATATACCCACATTACCAAACTCTGTGGTAGTGTTTTCCTTTCTGCACTTAGTAGTATGTCATAAGCCACAGGGCACTTCTTTCCAAAATACCTCTGTATATAGAGGAGCTAATAAGTTTTTCATTTTGATTTTTTTTTTTGAAGGACTGTTTATTCTTGGCTAGAATGAAGTCTCTCACACAGGCCTCTTGTCAAGAAAGAATCTTGAATTAAATAAATTCATAAAAGGACCAGTTTGAAACCTAGTTCTAAAAACACTGAGTTGTTTTGCATTAGATCTGGATTTAATCCTAAAATCTTATGATCCTGTTTTCAGAGTTTATGCGACTCCTCTTTTCACATATCAAAAAAACCATGTAATAAAAAGGAAAAATGGCTGACTATACAAGAAGAACTGAAAAAGTGCCTGAACACACAGCAGTCTCAAAATATCCAAAGCAGTAAGAGAAAAACCTCACTGCATCTCAAAAGAACCTTTTTAGGTCGTAATTCACTGGAATAATGAGTAACAATATCTACAGAATTAACACAAATACTATTCTAGCTTGATCATACTGTCAACTTCTTGGTCTTGTTTCGAATCCAAACAAAAATTGGAAACATTACTAGAGGCTGAAGAAAGAGCAGATTTTTCAAACTTAATCTATACAAGTTGTTAAGTGTCATTACAGTTTGTCATGACGCAAAGAGCTAGCTAGAAATTGGGCTACCAGGAAATACCTATCCATAACAAAATAGTGCCTTTCATGGAGAATCAGTTACCAAATGCATCTTTCCTCCATCAACAACTCACTAAAAATTCAACATCTCTCTACAAACAAGGTCAGAGAACTCAACATCGGATTACTGTAGTTCACTGTTTCTCACCTTGGATGTAAAACCAACAATAAGACTCCAGATGGCACAAAAACGGGACTGCCTGGCTCCTGCAAGGTTTAGGCTGGTATTAGCACTCCACAGGCTCTCCATCGGCTTTTGGTCTTCTCCTCTTAACTAAAGGTCTTGGCCTTAGTCTTCAAAGCAATTAATTGGCTAAGCTTCTGTTACAGTGAACACTCCCTTTTGATTTATGAACAGTGCACTGGACAATGCAGTCCAAAAGAAAAGGCATGAAAACCTGCATGTAATATATCCTTGGTCAAAGGTGGCAAATCTGGAAACAAACTTCACTAGGAAGTTGGATAGAACCCAACTCTTGCCACACTTAGAAAGGGCTGGAAAGCTTTATGACTGGGCAAAGCTTCCTCACTGCAACCTGAGTGACCACCATACCAACCGCTTCCTCAAGAGCAGTTGCCCACACATGTTATTCCCTATGCAGCAAGTTTAAAGAAACTTATTTTCTCTGGACTGTCAGTGAAGCTGATAAATGGCTATGGTGGAACTCATCACGATGTTGGAGTACAGTCTTCTGTTTGTCTAAAAGACCGAGTTCATGCTTGAAAGTTTCCCTCAAGATGAGGGACAATAATGATCAGAGGACAGAGACAAAGACAATGTAACGACATAGGCTTAATATTTTTTTAAGAAAACACACTGGAACTATGAACAGAGCAGTGTGAAATCGCAGAACACACTGATTAGTAATGTGCCTTGCTCCTACAACTGTGGATGGAATATTGCTTGTTTGGGTATGATAACACAGGGAGAGAAAAGAAGAAAAAAAAATACCCAAAGAGTAATTTTTGACTGCATAGAAAGGAAAGGGGGATCAATCTGTCTGGTGTTTGTCATTCACCCGACTTCAGCTGGGATGATATGGAGACGTTATATCAAGCGATGTGACCACTCCTCCTTACACTCTCTTCCATGAGGCTTCCCACTTGTTCAGTCACAGAAGTTAAAAAGCTCATAAGGTCTTGTGTGGCTTTGTGTATCACGTTTAACTGAAAATAGGACATTATAACAAAAATTTATGAGAATTTATAAAAATAAGGTGGGGGGTGGGGGGGAAACCCATACAAGCAAGCAAGCAACTTAAGAACATTTGTACCTTCAAACAACACTGTAATAACAGTGAACAATTTGCAAAAGCTAACTTTGCTATTTTGTTTGCAATACCTTTCAGTTTTCTACAGCCTCTCTAGGAAAATGACAATTCAGTGCCAAGACTTCATACTAAACATGAATCTTGGCTTCTGATATCTCTACCATATCTCCACCTCTCACCCTGGATATCCCGGTAGGCCAGATTTTTCTTAGAAACTCAACATAGGGATGAATTCTGTCCAACTTAAAGCCACCTAAAAGCTAAGCTTTACATATAGTCAATGATATCTCTAGGTTATCCATCCAACCTATCACAGACAGGATCAATCACCCTCTAAACACATGCTGTTCTTGGAGGAGTTAGGGTAATAACTTCAGCTAAATCAGGGAAAGAAAATTAAAGAATCATCTTGTTTGCAGTGTCCCTTAAGCCACAGAGTCTGAAGTCTTGCACTGGCTAAGGGTCACTTGCCCATTGCAACTTTGTCAAGTTGAATATAACAACAGCAAAGCCTGGATGCCTGGGAATGTTCTTGCTGCAATCTCTCCGCATGTCCAAGGAAAAGGGGGACCATTTTTCAGCCCAGTGCATCTGGCTTTGGTTTCAGTTCTGCTGTCACTGCACCTCCTTAAGCAGCAGTCACCCTGGGTCAACAGTGCAGCTGCTGCCCTTCCACTATGTTTGCAAAAATAGGTTCACCTCACCTTCACAGCCTTGTCTCTCTATAGCAACCCTAAGCATGAAACAAAAATTCAGCTTTTTCACTGCTTATTTTCTGTCCTGGGAAAGAAAATGATCCCTAACAACAAAGAAAGAAAAATGAAACCTACAAATTTTTCACAACAGACAAATATATTCCACATTAATTTCAGCCTGAAACAAACATTCTTTCTTCATTATTTTTGTTTCAAAACATACTTCTAACACCTACTAGCAAAACCCAAACATTTTTGTTTAAAGAGTTATGGAAATACTATAAAATTATTTTAAAAATCCCAAAAAACACATTAGTACGAGTTCCTTCTTAGCAGCTGCTCAGTGCTTACAAATATATTTCCTACAGTTGTCAGGATATTAGTGATAGGCAGATGCTCCAGCCAGAATATTCCTGTTGGGCAGTGGTCCAGCTGCAGCACCCTGTGCTGGCACCTCTGGGGCGAACAAGAGGAAAAAAAAAAAAAAAAAAATATCAGGAAAAGATGGCTGAGAAGATGCTGCAGGACCTAATACAAATGAGTCAAAGCCAAAACTCTGTTTTCAAACAACTTGAGACTCATACCCTCACACACAGCAATAAGCTTAGGCAATCAAGACTGCTGGAGATATGAGGCTTTCAGACACAAGGTTCAACCTAGACAGCCCAAATGACACTCAGATGCTGGATCACCATTAAAAGACAACTTGGACAGTTGGGAAAACCAGAGAAATGGAAGTTGAACCTCTAAGTTCCCTTGAGCCATTCAAAAATCTTTGTCCATCAGCAGGAACCACAGAAGTCTTCCTGACTCTGACACAAGATATATACTGCGTGTAGTGTATCTGGCTTTTTCTTTTTAAGGAACAAACAGCTGAATGCATTTAGTGTTCATTTATGGCAAATATTATAGTAAAAAAACAAAAACAACAAATACAAAAGGCGGACAACAGTAAACAATTTTTCACTACTTTTTTTTTTTTAATAGGAAGATAGAATTTTCAAGAGTTCAGGGACGAGGTGCTTATTGTTGAAGCCCAAGAGGAGGATAGTCACATACATCCACTGACACAATACAAAGCCAAAGCTGAGCCAGTTCAACAGAAAAAATAAAAAGATCATGCCTCTAACTGATTAGACTTCAGCTGGGAAGCATTACTTCTTTTAAATAAGCCTCACAAAAGAACGAGAAAAGAAAAACAAAAATTAACCCATTGTCAACAGCACTACAACCCACAGAACTCACTGCAGTTAACACCCTTCTCAAGACAAAGCCCTTAGGCACAAAGACCATCACTAAAAACGATGGATCCTATATCATGGGGAATAGATACTCAGGTTCTATATGCTGTTCTCCTAGGCAAAATAATGCACACTGGAGGAATGTTACCATAAATGTTAATATTGTGGCTATAAGCAGCATGTCTGTAGTTGTGCCCTATCACCTCAAATATGTAAATAAAAGGAATGCCAGATGTTGAATACTTATCTGTCTTTAAACAAACTACAGCACTGAATTTTGAAAGAGATTCAAAAGCTTCAGAGATAGAGGCCTTTTTATTTAGCCACCCCAAATTGTGCTGCTCTCAGTTTCCATTACTGGAATACGTTCAGTGCTGCATCTCAAAATTTCTAAGCGAGCTGCAAAAGCAAGTTTTGCTGTATTTATGCATATTCTCCATATTTTAACATTCCTAAACATACTTATTATGTAAAATGTTGTATTGTGGGAATATCATACCATTATACATTCATCCAGAAAAAAGTCATACAGTGGTAGTGATACACTACCTTAAAATAAATACCTTTTATTTTACAATAAACATACAGTTTTGTCAAAACAGAGCTACACAAAAACAATGTTTACTGTTTTGATTGTACTGCTATTTTACAGATCTTAAAATTTTCAGCCGTGAAAAATGAAAGAACAATTGCTTACAGCTCTGTTTCTCAGCACTTACTGGAAAGATTATCAACACTAACAATTCAATCAAAGATAGCAAGAAAAACAACAAAAAGTAAACAAATAGTATAGTAAGCACATGATAAACATGAATCTGTCTTTTCCTACTTGCATTTAAAAAAAGCCTCTAATAAGCTTAGTTTTCATATTAAAAATATTGATTAAAAGGGAGACTGAAAGTAACCACGTGCCATTGATTGACCATAGCAGGTGTGTAAGATTTTCTTGCTTACAAGCAACCTTTTTTTTAATTTGAACAGCACAAGATCAGCTTTTACACGCAATTCCTTCCAGAAGTTGTAAACTAAATCATGACCCTCATCCTCAACTGTTCCTAAAAAGGAAGATTAGTTGAGATGCACAGGCTGCCCATGGAAGTATTAGTTCTTGCTTGGGACAGCTGCCTGTCACATACACATGCTCTGCAAGTGCCTTCTCAGGCTGATGTCCCAAGCTACAAACTGCATTAAAATCACGTCATAGACACATGATACGTGGTCCCAGTCACCTGGGACGCAGAAGCACTACTTGATACTTTTTGTGTCATATATCAGCAAACATTTTGCTGAAGAAATAAAGTTATCACTGCTTTTCTACTCATAAAAGAGGAAGGTTCAGCACGAAAAAAACCTAAGGAGTTAATATAAAGCAACACTCACCGCTATCCGCAGTATGGAAGCTTTCACAGAGGTCCATTTGTCCTGTCTGCGATCTATGACAAGAATAAATCCAATTCCAGCATCTCGCAAACTAAGTTTGGAGGAAGGAAGGAAGAAAGAAGAAAAAGTTTAGTTAAAAATACAAGTGAAACTCCTCTGGTTCTCTCACTCAAAAAAGCAGTTAAATCTAGGTGGTTTTTTTTTTTTAAAAAAAAGGTAGTTTGACCTTTTTGCACAAAATCTTTATCTAAAAATTTTAGATAAAGATATACCATACATCATTGGAAAGATGTAGCAGTCCCAAATATGTTCCACAGAGGTTCAAATCATATTGAAATTATGAGTTCTTCTTTTTCACGAAAGATTTTTTACATTTCTTGCACAGAGATTATTTCAGAGGAAAATAAACCCCTTTGATTCTCCATTTTTTTGGTGCTGATATAATACCTCCTTCATGCTGTTTTCAGTATAATTTCATCATCAGAATAAAGTTGTTTTTCCTTTCCCATCTGCTTTTAACCTGCTGTTTGAATTGTCTTCCTCCTCACTGATATTTAAAACTCTTTAAAAAGGCAGGTCCTTCAGATCATTCCACGATATTGCTCTGCGCATCTGAAATTCTCATATGCCTCCAGGTTGCAAACTTGTTCCCAGGTGCATTTTCACATTCACTGAGACAAAAAAACCCTGCAGCGTTTAAACCCTCCAAGTCATAGATGAGAAAAATGAGACGAGACGCTCTTCTCCGGAATAGAAACATCTGTGAGAGAGATCCCGCTCAAATCCTTGCGCGCGGGTGACCTTTCTTTTTTTGCCTGTGCTCAGCTGCATGTGCTACCGAGTCCCGATCAAGGGATCTGCTCCTGTTTTGTAATTCGTCATCTAAGCCAATTGTGCAATGCCAGCAGCAGCCCTTGCCAGCCAATCGCAAACAAAATGAAAATGACAGGCAAATACAAGGAAGACTGACTCGGATTTGTTGGTTTTTGGTTTTGTTTTTTTTTTTTTTTTTTTTTTTTTTTCCCCCTCCTGCATTTGGTCACTTTTAAATGTATGTGCTGTATTTTCAGTCCAGATAATGATTTACTGCAAGGCCTACAGTCTGCACTGTGTGACACTTAGAAATACTCTGCATTGATTTATCTCCATACCTTAAAACACAACAGAATGTCCAGATGCCTTATTCAGGATTGCTGAATCAAGAAAACACCAGCTTTTTTTTATAAGATTATGGTGGCAGCATAATAATAAGAGGATGTTGAGGAGGATGAAGAACACAGGTACCCAGATGTGTCATCTTAAGCTATTCTTCAAAATTCCAAATTTCAACATGACTCACAGTTTACCCCCTCTATTTTACCAACTGTAATATCTCTCAAATTTACAGGCTAAATATTTAGAAGGAAATATCGATAACAGTAAAAACTGCAAGGGAATGCTTACTTTCCTTCAAAAGAAGCTAAGCAGTTATTTTAACACAGGAGAATATTAGAAATGACCCCTCACTACCCACATTCTGCACGTGTCACTTAACTCTTGCCTCTGGGTAAGGACAATGCTGATAAAAAACATCTGAGTACTTGCCTTGTAAGCCTGAATAACCCTCGCAGACAAACAGAGCTTTATATTAACAATATGTTTCCCACTTTCTATTATTTATTAAAGCACACCCTGTTCCTTGTCCGTCTTTATTTGAAGTGCAAGAGGAGAGATCTAGATTGATTTTAGCGTATTCCTGTTCCCCATTTAAAGTTCTCACCATTTTAGCCTTTAGTCACTGTAGCAAAGTAAAATGCTAATAGCATCCATGTTTCATGATAATCAGGTAGCAAGACAAACTCCTTGGGTCACAGCCCACTGTGGATAAATGCAGTCAAAAAGGTGCTGCAGCTGTTCCCGCAAGAGCACATGCGGGTTTTGAAAAGTTTCAAGACTTTTAGAGAGCTAATTCTCCTGCTCAGTCCCCGAGAGTCCTGAAATTTCTGCTTACTTCCTCAGTGGAAGCACAATTTCCGACCCCACAGAGTACCTAAATGCAATGCCTGTACCATATTTCAAGAAACTATTGACATTTCTGTGTAACAGGAAGAGAATTCGAGATTCTGACAGAGCATTGATCAGATTTCTCTCCAGGAGCACAGGGAAAGACAGGCTCAACTGGGATCCCAGAGAAGATCCAGATGACAGCTCCACAGAGATAATCATCATGCTTCAACACCTGGTAATAGGCAGAACTTAGTATCATTTTCCTAGAAAAAAAGACAAGGCTTACTTAAGTGGAAAAGTTAACAAAGGAAAGCACCTCTCTGCGATAGCCCAAAAGACATCTTTAGCCAACCTTCTTTTTCCAGTGGATCAAATTGACGGATCAAATACACGAGTTGGTTGCATGATCCAGAATGTGGCCACCTTCCAGACATAAAAGTCAGAATTCCCCCCTGCTGACTAGAAGAGACCCAGAGACCAAGTCCTGAACATCTGACTTCACACTGTTAACACCCCATTAATGTGGATAGTTTTAAAAGGAAAAAAAAAAACTGTTCTGAACG
>VZRU01017230.1:221357-236841 GCA_013398155.1 Pedionomus torquatus | reverse complement strand
GAACGGATCAGAGTGGGAAAGCTATTTGTTATCTTGACAACAGCGTCTCGTTGCAAAGGGCTGGCTATTAAGTCTGCATTCCAGCTCCAGCAAGAAGTCGTAGGCAGGAAGCAACAAACCCAACTAAGACATTGTGTACAACAAAGTTGAGAACATTATGAAGACAACAAAGTCACGTATTCAAGAAAAGTAAATATTGGAAACGGGTCTCTGTGCCAGTGCACCCTTGCTCTACTGACCTCTCTTTGCTGCCAAATGCACCTGCATATGTAGTTATAACCCAGTTTGCAAGACACCCCCCACCCCCCCTTTTTTAGAGCATAGAATAAATAGTGCTCTGGTAACAAGCAGATACTCAATTTTACTTTGGCTCCTGATTTAACTGTAATTGCCAGCTGCCCCTCTTTCCCCCAGCCATATTTATTACATTCTATCCAAATATTGATTTTAATCTCCCCCATCCCATCCCATTTGCTTGGGAGTAAAACATTTTGGCTTCTACTCTGTCTCTCAGTAGAACCATGTTCTGATGGACACAGCCTGTCCTACTCATCAAGCTTTCTCCCATCTTGCTCCATTTGTACTGTACACATCAACTTAGCCCACATCTCCTCATGCCTCTGTCTCATACCACCCTTCAATAAACTCCTCACCACCACCTCACACCATATTTGTCTCTTCCACTCACACCTTCAACCATTCTCATTCCTTGCTGCCTTGTCCCAAGAACAGCTCAAAAGGTCTCAGAGCTTCATTTTCTTGTGCTTTTTACTGTGAGGACAAATGACCAAACTGGTCCAAATTCCACCCCTTCCTGAGTATCTCAGTCCCCTTATCCTCTGACCTGAGTTTCTCTTACCTTATATCCCATTCAGTCTTTCAGTATCTTTCCTTGGGTGGTCACTACCCTTGGCATTGGTTCTGCCTGCCCTGTCTGCCTGTCAACAGGCAGCACTCGCATCCCATAAGACAGTCTTCTTGCTCTCAGCCCTGGTGGCAGACTTGGGTCTTGGGCAGGTCACTCTGCAACCACAGAGAAGCCCCTGCTCAGCCCCAGGATGAAAGGGGACATTTTTGACAACAGACTCAAGTAGCTGCTGAGCATCAGTGACCAGGTGTTTAGACAAATTTCTCTCAAGGTATTTCCTTGACACAAAGGCCATTATTCTTCTAAGTGTCAAGTCTGAGTCCTTGACCAACTAGAGAACACTTGGAAAAGACACTTGAGCTTCTCAAACAAAAGGCTGTTTCAACATTTGAAAAACACAGTGGGTTTGTTCCCTGGATTTTTGGAAACAACTCAGCTATTTTGGCCAAACTTTAAACCAAAAACTCAGGTGAGGCCTCACAAATGGCAAGGAAAATAATAATGTTAAAAAAAAAAATAAAAATTGGCAGAGTTGCAAGTCACTGGAAACCAATCCTTACAGTGAGAAACAGCAGATAACCTCAGCAGAAGCACCTGCTTATTAAGGGCTCCTTGACATTTCCCATACAACCTTTGTTTTCTTTAATACATTAACTTGTATCCGGTGTACTTTCTGAAACATAATTTATATAAGCTTGTAATTCAAATTTAGTATTTCCTTCCTTTGTTTCCCTCCTAACACACACCAAAAAGCCCCCAACATCATGCGATAAGCTCTGTTCTTCTGTTTATTCACCACCACAAAGAACAGAACATTTTTAGAAATCCAGAGAAACGATCTCTGCTTTGCAGGAAATATGGCCGGCAAACTCACAAACGGCAGGTCGGAAAGGGAGAGAGCAGGGGAAAGGGAGCAGAGGCTACAGAAGACAAGAGAAAAATGCAGCCAAGGGTTGACTTTCTGCTTGGTCCCCTCCCTCAGTCTTGAGGAGCCAGCGTAGCACCATCTGGAGAAGGTGAGAGTGAGGTTGAAGTACCTGCCCAATGAGCACTGACTTTTCCACACTTCCATAAAGCAGGAACTGAATTTTCCACTTAGTGACGCCTCAGCTTTAGATTATGGGGACATCTCCCTCTCATTTGCAAGGCTTATGAGCTCATGCACCTGAGGGAAAGGGTGGGAGAGCTTATAGCACATAGGACTGCAGAAAGAAACTTCTCTCTGGGGTGTGTGGATTACATAGTCATCATCTGAAATATCCTTGTTTTTCTCCAAGGTATGGGTGGTAACAACTGCTACACAAGTAAGTTCCTATTACTTCTCCACAACCTTATGAAAACTGTATACATTGCTCCCCACTACAAATAAAAAAACCCAAATCTTCAGGTTCATCATGGAGGCTCCATAATATGAAACTCTTGCATATTTGAAGTTCTGTGCAGCATTTTAGGGTAAATAATTCCAATTCAATTAAAGTGAATTTCAGTCTTAAAGACTTCCTATTAAACAGTTGGATTACATTATACTCAGGATTGTTCCCTACCTTGACTACCTCTGCCTGTCCATACAAAACGACTAGAAATTCATGCTCTCAACGGCTGAACAGCTATTTTGATAGTAGAACTTCAGTAGTATTCAGCAAAGAATTACTGCACTCATCCAAGCACCAAGGCAACGTCTGCAGCAACCTGCATTTATAAGCAGCTCAAGCTGTCATTAGATCCCTGGCATCACCCATTCTGAAAGCTTACTCACCCTCTGTAGCTCACCACTGGCCATCAGTGATAGGCACACACTGTCTGAAGAGGCAGAGGGCCTCAGACTGCTCATGTATCCTGATCTCTTATGGCATGCTTCCCACCTGCGTGGGAAGTACTGTGGAAGCGGCCCACCCACCCACGACTGGCCACACTACTGTATCTATCACAAAAGGGCAAACATACAAGACTTGGTGACAGGTCCTCTTAGGAATGGTACTGCCAATCCTGTCCATACAGCAGTTAGGTTTATGCTTGGGCATGCTGTGTGGATCAGCTCTTAAAAATAAAAAAAAAATAAAAAAATTAAAAAAATCCTCAAAGATAAAGTTGTATCCAAGGCAGAAAAGACAAGCTGGAGCTCAAACAGGTTCAGCATACACAAGGAGACAGTGCAGTAGCATGAGCACAGGGGTAACAAACACTTGGGACAGCAAGGATTCCCATCATGATAAAAATTATATAGATGATAAAAATTATTCCAGCAGCTATCACTCTTTGAAGCCAGAAGTTATCCTGTATTCAGTCAGAATTAAAAAAAAAAAAAAAAGCCAAGGAAATCAATCACGAACAACATTCTCTGTTACTTTGCTTAGGAGCATTCCATTGGAAACCAGGCACTAACTAGTGAGGTTATTGTTTCCCAAGAGAAATTTTGCATCCTACATTTTCAGAGACATTTCAACTGATTGAACCTGAGCCACTTCAAAGATGACCTCTCCATCTTTCCTGCTGCTAGGAATGACTTCTTGGGGGGTGAGGAGGAGAGGAGAACTCATTCTTAATAAGCATTTCACACATTAAAAAAACAACCAACCAACCAACATGAAATCGCTAATGCCCTGGCAATGAATGAAAGCAGGAGAGAGCCATCTCCTTTGTGGCCTTTGTGGCTCAAGAAGACAGCCCGATAATATGGTAAAGAACGTGGTATTAACAAATCGAGACAGAAATTTCCAGGACAGCAACCATGGAAGAAAGTAATTCAGCTAAACCCTATGGTGACATTTCACTTTGAGTTTTACGCTGGTTTCCCAGCAAGTAAAAGGGCAGGTACAATTCACCAGGCATAGCCTTGCCCCAGATCTCCCTTCCCTTGTGATCCTAATGTAGGGTAACCAAGACTTCTTCTGTTTGATCACTAGCTAAATCCCAGAGGATGCAATTTTTCCTAGAGCAGAAGACTTCAATGGTTTATGGATTTGACAAAGAAAGAAAAAAAAAGTTAAACTGTAACATTAAACAAAATCTAGTATCCAGGCACTAAACAGTAATTAGACCTACAGCTGTTTAATTTTCTTACAATTCTTGATTGCTTGTTATCCTAAAGCAAACCTTGTTTCAAAACTGGTCAATTTATGCACTTAATTCCCAAACAAATCCACCATCTGGGTATTTTAAAAAAGAAACCCAAAAAAATTCATTTCACATGTTCCCTTCATTTTAGAAGGTGTTCTACTAAATTTTTAAAGATCAGTCATGCACAAAAATATTTTAAGTATTTTGATCTTAGGACAGCTTCTTTCTCACTGTCTAAAGCGAGACTAAGATTAAGGACTTCTTAACATTGGAAACCACAGTCTCTAAGAAGAAAGTGGTCTTGTGCTTTCTTAAGTACCTAGTGGAAATAAGAGGATAAATCACACTCCACAAAGCTCCAGCTTGAAAGTTTCAGTTATCACAAGGTTTTATAGCCCATAATACCCAGACTCACTGTAGACTGATCAAACTGATTTAGAGATAGCAGGAACTGAAAAAGAACTGTAAATCAGCCATTATTTGATCTCTATATTGGACAGTGAACTTTCTAGTTTCAATTGCTAAGTGAGTCTGTTGATCTCTAAGACAATCTCTAAGCTGCATATGGCTTCGTAATGCTGCTGCTATCTCAGATCTTCTGCATTTT
Organism: Pedionomus torquatus; assembly: GCA_013398155.1. Taxonomy (NCBI): domain Eukaryota; kingdom Metazoa; phylum Chordata; class Aves; order Charadriiformes; family Pedionomidae; genus Pedionomus; species Pedionomus torquatus. Next base: position 232,309 of record VZRU01017230.1, on the reverse strand, counting down.
CTAGAAATCTGCATTTAATCTAGTACTTAAAAGCATTAAAGTTAAGAAGAGTCTGGAAAATTAGTGATAGATAACGTTACAACTTTTTCTCTTATGTTATAAATTGTATTCCAAATTTGCAACGTAAATGTACAAATGATAAATTGATTATACACCTAAGACAATTTTGAAGTGTTCTGAAAGCTGGAGAGTAATACCTTCCTACTAACTACACTTGGTCTAAATTAGCAAACTTTATAATTTCTATTTTTATGACAGAAAATTTGAGGTTTGTATTGGAATTGAGATATCAATGGCAAAAATGTGCTAAGAAAATAAATAGAATGAAAACATTCCCAAAAGATGGCTGTATATGCAATTGCATGATCCTGTCATGACATTGAATTGCTAAGGCAGAAAATAGCAGTTTAGTGCCAAGTTCTGCCACAGTGTGTCTGTATGACCAAGGCAAAGAGAATATTGCACATATCTGAGAATATAATTGTTCCTAACAAGGGTAACATTGTCGAAGATAACATTTACGAAAACCCAGATGAAGCTGTTTGGCTACCCAGCAGACCTCCTGAGCCCCTAAAGCAAACTTGCATGACATTTCAGCTCCAAGTCAAACTGTGGGCCTGATATCTCAATTTGGATTCCTGCAAGAACCACTTTCAGTTGAGGTATGTTCTCATTCTAGTAAGATTTACCAGAAGAAAAAAACCCAAAACACCGATTATAGTCAACTCAATGAACTTTAATGGTAGAAGGAAAAACTTAACTAACTCAAACTGAGGCTGACCACTGTTCATAAAGAAATACAAAAAAGAGAACAAATTCCAGCAAAAGAAATTTAAGATGAGACAGTCAGAAGTGCCGCTATACAAGTGCAGCCTCTAGTGGTCTGTCCAAAATCGCTGAATGCCAAGTAAAAATTACTACATATAAAGCTCCTGAGAGTAACAGCTGTGTTTCACCCAACACAGCTGATATTGTCACACTCCACAGCAGAAGCATAACCTGTAAGCTAGGAGGTACCATTTCCGATTGATTCTTTATTTTCAAAATCAGAATTTTAAACATAAGACTGCCCCATCACTGCCAAAAAACGCCCAACAAACCTCAACTAAACCATGTCAATACAATAATATGCATACTGTTCTATGATATTTTTAATTCTACAGTAAAATTCCGTGAATAGGCAGATTTTTAAATGTACATTCAAAACACAGCATTTGTACCCTCTTCTTTACTGTGGTTTTGATGGCTACTACCTTCCCTTCAGAGAAACCAATGAAGCTGCACAGGAAATGAAGAAAATCCGAGCCTTTTTGATGGAGCTGAACCTGTTAAAGTTTCATCATTAGACCAGGCTCAGATAAGAAGTTTCATGCATTTTTCTCCATTACGTTGTGGGTTTTTTTCTTCCTTCTCCACATTTCACTCTTTCTAAATCTCATTTAGCATATGACTGATGGAAACCTTATCGCTCTCCTTTCCTATTATGCTTACATTTGGTCTCAGCTGTTATTAGTTCATGCCCCTGGTATATCTGAAAATACTCATACCGTATTTCAATTTTCTCAGGATTGAGGAATCATCAGATATACAATATTGTATTTTGGGATCTCAGAGCAAGCAGGCTCTGAGATTTAGAAGAAGGATTTAGATGAATGTTGGGTTGCGAGGTGGCATAAATAAAAACCATGATAGGCAAGTGGTTATAATTTGCTCATAAGGCAGAAGAGACAAGCAGAATCATACAGTCTGGAAGAGCAACAGCACGAAAACACATTTTGAAGCTTTATAAGCATAGGCAAGATAATTATACATGATGTTGTGTCAGTGACAGGAGATCTTAAAGGCCAGATAAATAGGAGAAAAAAAATAATGAAAGCAACTTCAAAGAGGTTTTTCTAAAGAGCTAATAAATAATTCAAAACTTCAGAAGTCTCATCCAAAACTTCATTATGACTGTAGCCCAGAAAGCCATGCATGGTTACATGCAGCCCTACGCCAATCTGAAAATCTTTTGGTCTCTGCGGGACTGCGACAGCAACAGCCCATCGCATCTACCTGCAAAGCAAGAGCCTGCAAAGAAGATGGGCTACTATCAGAGGCATACTGTGGATGAGATGAGTGACAACTCACTGACAACCAGGAGACCTTCTCTCAAGCCTTGGTCCCAAAGGCGATCAGAAGTCCTGCATAGCAGTAAATACCTTGAAATTGAGAGATATAAATCTAAGCATGTTTACTTGAGGCACTTGTCTCAAGCACTGCTTGTGTTCCTCAGCCAAATAAGCACCACCAGTACATACCTTATTTATTTTAAAGCATTTATGCCAATTTATATAGCATATACGGTCTCATTTTTTCCCTTCCCCACTCAGCTTCAGAGATAGAGGCATTAGTACCAAGGTTGATTGGTCCCTATAGCTCCTCTTATCTCTTATGTAACTCTAGATCCTCAAATCAGCCTCTCCCCCACTTTCAAGTCAATTCCCCCTTAAAATAAACACAACTAATTAGAGTACAGTAATGCTGGCTATATTCCATCATATATGCTGACATTCTTTCTGCTCCAAAAAGTTTATGTTGTTGGGGGGAAGCTGAGAGAATGCAGCCAATGTTAAAAATAAGAGCTAAAATGTCCAGATGCCTCATCTGCTTGGGCCTGGACATCTGCTTGTATCACATGCACCGATTTCCTTTCTGTGGTATCCATCAGCCCTCTTTTATGGGAACTTAGTAAGCTTTACCCCAACAAGGAACCCCACAGACTAAAATTAGAATGGCTTTGATGCATTTCTGCAGGCAATGGAAATAGTCATTAAAAGACAAATTTATTGCTTAACAGATCATTTTTTTAGCGTGTGAAATAAATTTTAAAATAAGTTTCTTTAAGATAGAGTTTTAATTTTCTACATGAAAAAAACAGTGTAATTTCTTCAGGTTACTCAGACCTTTTGAGAGGACTGTTTGAAGAAAGACAACAGCCTTAAGAACTCATTTAGACTTAAGTACAGATGGCTGAAGTAGGCCATGTTACCCTTCAGGGACAATTAAGGATAAATAGGTCAATAAAGGCAAAAGGGCCCCACATTGGTTAAGCCTGAGTAAATACAAGCAACAGAAAGCCTGCACGATCCTCTCCGTAGATCTATTAACACAGACTCCGCAAAAGCAGTTTTATACCTATGCAGATCTATGACATTAGAATTACACATATTTCCAGTAGACATCAACAACCCTTAATGCCACTGCACAATGCATTGACACTACCTTACCCGGAACAGCACACGTTGTGTTTTAAAAAGGTGAGTTTATACTTAAATAGGGTGTTAAATACTCTGTACTAATACTCTGACTGGACTAATGAAAGCTCCTGTGTGAGGCCCAGCATTTTAGTAATTAACTTTCACATTTCACAGAGTTCAATCGATTCACCTCATCTCCTTAGCAGATTGAATGTACCACTGGACTGTGTCTCGTGCACACAGAGCCTATATACTATTCAAATCCTCTAAGTTTTGACGGTGTAAGTGGGATTTAAGACTAGAAAGAAAGGCTTTGTCTGTACAGAGCTGAGCTTTAAAACAAGTTTAAGACATTGACAAGGTGGACATCAAAACAAGTGTAAATTGTTCCAAATCCAGTAAAAACTCTGACTTTGAGTAACGTGTTCAGCTTTGACCTAATCTTGTCAAACCTAAGTATCTGACACGAAAGCTTCAAACTATCACTTAACTTTAAGATGCTATGCTCTTACTTCAAACATAAGCCTTTACGTTTCCTTTCTGCTTACAGGAACATACGGCTTTTACAACTGTTTGGCAGCTGTGCTCTGAGAAAGGAAGGGCACACACAGCACGACAGATTTTGCTGGAAGTCCTGGGATGTTCTCACTGATGAATTTGAGGGGCTGCCAAGGTAACAGCAGGGTTCAGGTTCCACATCTTCAGCCTGGATTGCAATCCGACAGAGGAGAGCATGGAAATGGAGCACAGCTGACAGGAATAAACTCTGAAGCTGCAAAGCTGTTGCTCGGCATGTCAGTGTGAACTGTCAGGGCATCTGTTTTTTGGCACTTCTTACCCATTATGTGGTTACGTTCATCCCTGGCACTCTATTAAACAAAAGCTAGTAGTGGGGTGCTTCTTTAGTTTGGAGATAACTGAGGAAACATTGTGGTTACCCTCCCACATTGGCTCTTCACAAGGTCAGCCCTAGACTGAGGGATTTACCAGCTCCAGCCACTGCATTACTCTAACACAGCTGTCCTCACTTCCAGAGCACAGTTGTGCATCTATGCTGAGGAGATTGGCCAGATTTAAACTTCTGTGCTCACCAGCACCCCTTGTGCTGAGAAGGTTTGTGAGCTCCAGCAACACCCATGCTATGCTGTGACGTGTTCCTCTGGCCACTACCTACATCCACCCTGTCATGCTTGGCTGTGCCCATGCTAGTGAAGTCTTCTTGGGTCTGAACCCACTGGAAGACTTAGCACAGACATTTCTTTTTCAGGTTTCCAGTGTTACCCCAAACAATTGGGAGCTTCGGGTCTACCTGAAGCTTAGCAAACCCTAGCAGCTGAGCTTTCAAACTGTCCGACATTGACACTTTCAGAGGTCACATTGTTCTGTTTCATTACTTGGACAGGATGGCTCCCTAGTTTCCAATGCCAGACCGTAGCACAAACAACAGGATTTCTTAGAAGTCCACATGATGTTCAAGCATTTATAAACCATTGGGATCTCAAAGAAGGGGACGTTCTCCCAGGCAGGAAACTGACAGGGATGGTTTTCAAAACAGGAAACTGCCAAACACAAGAAGTTAACCTGAGATATTACTCAAGATCATACAGAAGGACAGAAAGGCATTACAAAGGCTGTACAAGGCTCTCACTGAACAGAGTAAGTAAAAAGGCCATATTGTATATAATCAACAGCATCGGGACTCAGACTGGCCATCAAAACCTGTTCTGAACTTTCTAGTCTACACTATTTCTTATTTCTCTTGAAAGGAACTTTGTATTTAATTTAATTAATGTGTTACACATTTAAAATATTAATTTTCCGATCTCGTGACAACAAGAATTTGCTTTAACCATTTGCTTTCTTTGTTCAAAGGTGAATCTATATAAGCAACAAAGAAAACAATTAAAACTACATCCTTTTGTTCTCTCACACAGCATATCGTTTTCTGATTGCAGTCAAAACTGCTTCATTAACCAGAAGCAAAACCATATGTTGAAAAATCCAGTCTTTTTTAAAACACTGTAATTATCTATTAATTTCTTTTGGACCAAATTCTCATGCTACATCCCACAGTTTGTAAATTCATACTCCAAGAATGTGTACACACTTACGTTAGTGAAATATTTTTAGTGACAGCTGTGATAGATAGAAGTAAATATGAATAACACTTGCCTTCAGGCTACGTTGCAAATCTTAAAAGTCTAGGATATCTACTAGGATCAAGAGGAAAAAATACTTTCAAAAGACAGGGGAAAAAAAGAAGGGAATACTGACTACCCTGAAATGACTTTTTAAGGGTGCAGTTGGCAGCTCTTTCAGGAGCATATTGCAAACGTGAATGGAGTATTTTTCCTCTATATTTTGTATATGTGGGATGCAAAAGGTACATCCCACAGGTGCCTCTCCCACTTCACAATAAGAATAACGGACACTGTGTGTGGAAGCTGTCAGTTTTTTCCTCAGCTAAGAGGGTTCTGCATGAAGGCCTTTTCCTACCCAGCTCAGTAGCAAACCCCAAAGGACTCAACTCAGTGAAGCATTAGGAGACATTTCTCTGCAAAAGGGGAATCGGACTAGCTACATGGACATTATAAAATGTCCTCAAAGCATCTCAGATCCAAGACTTGGCTTACTGTCCTCTGCTGAAATCCAGTTGAGTTTAAAAGCTCACCTCTTTTATTCAGCAACCGCATCAAGTTAATTCACATGGATCAATACTTATATGTAAAGTATTTGTACCAATTCAACATTTTAGTTAAAAGTCTTCCTAGAAAGTATTGCCTTTAGTACATTACATACTGCCATGGATTCTTCTTCTTTCATCTTGGGTACTATGTACATAAAAATCAAAAACTGCTTGACCTAAAAAAAATCCCAACAAAACTATCTTTCTAAGAGAACCCTCAACTTTATTAAAAAGTTTTATCTTGCACTGTAATAACAATAATAACAACAACAAAATACTAGCTGCTAAAAGGAAAACTGATTCAGAAGTATTGCATGTATACCTTTACAACATACATCACCTTACCAAAACAGCAGTTATAAAAGGATTAGCTGTAATCTTCCATTAACTATGATATTCTATAATCCATCATTTTTCCCTCATACAGCAGGAATCTTGAAGCACACAAGGTACACAACTGCTGTCAACACATTATGTTAATAAAATCGATATTCAGTGCAGGTTATTACAAACTATACATTAGCCATTGTATTTTATCCAGCTGTATACAGAACACAAATTTACTGTGCAACATTAACAACACTCACCTGAAGAAGATGATTCAGCTCTCTGCTTAATAATATGCAGTTGCACCTGGGTTAACTGAGTATCTTAAATTGAGATGAGGTGTTCCCTTTCCACTGACTCCTTTCTTAACATCATCATGTATCAGGCATTTACACATCTAAGCACATGCTGATAGCCCTGCTATTTGTACTATTCTACTCTGTGGTCATCTAAGTCAGTAACAGGTAAATTGCAATAGTTCCATTCATAAATGCAGAGTGCTCCATGACACAATTAACTCTTCATGATTAAAGTTCACCATGAAAAAGTCAAGCGAAAGTTTACATAAAAAAAGCTTGTGAAGCCCAGTGTTTAAAAAGAACATCACAGTAAGAGGGGACAAGGTCATGTTTACCTATAGAAGAACAGGGAATAATAGATGTAAGAATTTCAGTTTTTCTTCTTTCAACAAATTCCTAAGACAGTCTTATTACCAAAACCACTTCTTTCACTCGGGAAGAAATCTTGAAAACCTGATGCCGCTGCTAAGATTTACTATAGGAGTCAATATTTTGTTGGGTGAACTCTGCTGCAGAACATAGAAAGGTCCTTTCTTATGAGGCTTTTAGTAGCTCCTCACTGTCATTCCCATGAAATATCATTTCCCTTAACGTGCAACTGCATGCAGTCAGACAATGAGTTTTGAGTTTTGGCTGCCAAACCCTTGCTGTGATCAGGAATCTTGTATGGGGCCAAGTATCACAAGTAGCTTTCTGAGGAACTTTTTCTGTGGCTCCAGACATGTCCGTGCTCCACAGGGCTCTTCATAGAAAGTCCACTTCCCCCAGTCAGTCAGAACAGCCAAAAGACACAAGTTAAGTATTTCATAAACTAAGTGACACTAATCTGGAGAGCAGTCCATGCATAAAAGCTGAGGGCTGCATTTTTATCCTTCCTGTAAACTGTACTCCTTAGGCCTCTATAATAAACTGACTAAATAAATAACAAACTGGCTTCACTTCCCTCAAAAGGGGTTTCTGAAGCATCCAAAGCAGTTTTGAAGTTTTAGCCATTGAAAACTAGGTTAACAGCAAAAATCTTTTCTTATGACATTTTTGACAGCACTAGAACTATCATAATTCAAGGAAAAACACTTCCCATCTTTGGAGTATATGCAGTCAATTTATCTTTAGCAAAACACATGTTACAAGGGGACGTATGCTGACATCCAGCTAGTGGAATTTCTACAGTTTGTTATTCCTATAGACCTGTGCAAGAGCTCATAAGCACAATTTTACACAGGGGGCTCATAAGACTCCTCAACGAAGAGGTTCTCAGCTTTGAGACTAGAGTAATCCTCAGGCACAAAAAAGTCCCAGTTCTATCACTATCTTAATAATGGCACTTTTACAAGATTGAAAATGAAACGATACCACCCTAATACCTAAAATATTGTTATATTCACAATAGTTATTACCCTACTTTTCACATCCAGCCAGCTGAGCAGCCTCCTTGGTTTATACAGAACAGTGATCTCTACATAAAGAATTAGAAATTAAAGAAACAAGAAAATTCTACGAGAATAGTCAAGACTTAATGGCCACTTCTGCCTCAATATGCATGGAGTAGTTGCAGGAGGGTAGGGGAAACAAACTGAAAAATCTCCTGAAAATCTGCTCCCAGGCTTTTAATCAGCAAAACTGTGCTCCTGCCAAACTGATGCTCTGGGATGCTCTCAGTGCTCCCTCCCCTGCACCAGATGCTGTTTATTCTGATCAGAGTTTCTCACATAAACCCCACTCTGTGCAGAAGTTCAATGACCACCATGAAGCGTACCACCAAAGACTTTCAAAAGGAGGAACAGATGTGAATTTAGAACATAATTATTTGTAGTAACAGTATTCAAGAAAGATACTATCAAGGGAGGCATAGCATCACACAGTTTAACCAATATAGTGATAAACAAAGAAAATGAAGCTGGCTGTCAGCTTCACAACTCTGCTCCCTGACAGACTAGGGATTAACAAGTACAACCAGGAGAACATGTCACAATATTGTGTTGTATAGAACCAGTATTCCCTTACAGAGAGTAGGTCCTACAAAAGCCCTTTGCAAGAACACTACTATTTCTCTTCATACATGTACAGTAAACAAAAGCACACATGCATGAAAGGCATCTGCCACAAACCATTCCACATGTGAACTGCACATGGTCCACACTGAGTTGCACTAACTGCTGTCAGTGAAAAGAACACGAAATACAGCTTAAGATCAACATTTAATCCATGTTACACAGCCTATGCTTCTACGAGTTTTCAATGTGGGACAGCCATGTAGCCCAATTTGCCAAAGACATGAAGGAGATCTCTTAATTCACACAATTATCCAGGTTTGAAGGGATCTCAGGAGACTTCTAGTCCAACCTCCTGCTCAAATCATGGTCAACTCCAGATTCAGATCAGATTGTTCAGGGCTTTTTACGGTCTGTTCGAAAAACCTCCATGGACAGAGTCTTCATAGCCTCTCTTAGCAGCTCAACTCTTCATTACCCTCCCAGTGACAACTTTTTTTCTTAGGTCAGAACCTCTCTGTTCCCATTCACACCCTGGGCCTCTCCTTCCCCACCACCTACTGCCATCAGGAACCTGCCGCTGCTTCCACCAGTGGAGACAGTGGCTTTTGTGTGCTTGCAGCTTTCCATCCCCCAGCTGAGCAAGTTTGACTCCCTGCAGCCTCTCCTTGCACATCAGCCCCAGCCCCAGCCATTGCGGACTCATGCCAGTTTGTAAACACCTGTCCTATGGTAGCTCAGAGCTGGGCCCACAGGGCAGGTGGGGTCTGGAGAGAGCTAGCCAGGGCATGGCTGCTGTCACCCATTCTAGGCCATACTCCTGTGCAGCCACAGGGCCACCAGCTTTCCCTGCTGGCACGGCACCTTGCTGGCTTGCATTTAGCTTGCTGTTTACCGGTGCCCTCAGGTACTTTTCAGAACAGCATCTCCACAGCCAGTTAGTTCCTGAGCTATACTCTCGCAAGGGGTTAGTCTACCCACATTGCAGGATTTGGTATTTGCTGTTGCAAGATTTTACGAGGTTCCTTGTCAGCCTGTATCTCCTACCCATCTGTGTTCCATAGGTCCACATATTCCTTGTTTATTCCTGTACTGCTAAAGCAACTAAAATTTTGTTTGTTTGTTTGTGGGTTTGTTTTTTTTTTTTTTAGGGGCCTTGATGTCCCTTGCTCCTTGTCCCTCAGATTCAGTTTTTAACTTCCTTGAAAAACTCTCCTTACATGTTTGGGTGTCATTTCTACATTCCTCCTTTGTAGCCTGTCCCTGCTTTTACTTCCTATATGGTCTCTTTGTACTCCAGCTCAGTCGTAAGTTCCCTGTACAGCCAGGTCAGCCTCCTGTTATGTCTATTCATTTTCCAGGACATACCATTCTTGTGCTCGGAGGATGCTGTCCTTAAAAAACTTGCCAGCTTTCCTCAGCAGGTTTAATCTTCAGAGTTGCTTTCCTCTGAATCCCACCTACCTGTTTCCTAAAGAAGCCCAGACTGCTTTCTTGAAGTCTAAGGTCTATGCTTTGCCACTTGCTTTCCTCACCTCCATCAGGGTCTTCAATCCCACTATTTCATTCCCCAGAAGTTCTTCAACAAAATGAAAATTTTTATTAAGCAGCCCATTGGTAACAGCCCCCCCTCTAAGAAAGCCAGGATAAATTGCTTGGGCCTACTTAGCAGCCTCCAAGTTCTGGAAGTGCTGCAAAGACTACATTCAGCTGAGCCAGGGAAAGGAAGCACAAGTGATCAGGACAAAACACTGTATGTAACTATGGAGTATCCTCTCACACCAAGTAACATCTTGAGCAGTATCCAGGAATGAGCTTATTCTGCAAAAATTATACATGTCTTCAATAAAAGTAAAGAACATTTCACTCTTAAGATACAGCAGCAAGAAGCAACATGAAACAAGACGACAATGTCCATCATGACATCTGCAGCCATACACATCAGGAAGTAATTTTCTGATGAAATATGGATAGCACTGTGTAATTTGTCTTACAACTACACTAGAGAGCTGTCACTAATCAACACTTACTGACCCTGTACACTATAAGCTGTATTTTCCTTCTCTTCAATTAAATACCAAGCCTGACTTTTACAACATCACGTGACTGAATATGAAGAAAAAAAAAAGAATATTAAAAAAAAAAAATCACTGCACAGACACAAGAAGTCTTTTCTCCAAACAGGTGCTCACCTTGGGATGCTTGTCAGGTAGGTCAGGACATTCTGGAATTCTTTCTCTGGGATCTCACTGAAAGCTGGATAGTCGGGAAAGGTGATAACAGGGCATCCATCTCCCCCTCTTCCACCTACAATAGAAAAAAGCAGCAGGCACGTTCACATGCAGTTCCCTTCACCTAGCCTGAAGTTTCCCAGTAATGAAACTACTATGCTGCTTTTTATTTTTCTTCC